>BNST01002490.1:0-176063 GCA_019650275.1 Xylocarpus granatum | reverse complement strand
AATACCCACCAAAATGGGAATTTTTACAACCTTTTCACTTGTCATATATAAACTAAAGCAACTTCGGTTGATATTTATATATTTTATAATCTGTTTTTATTTTTGCGTATTTCTTTCTTCATGGAACAACGGGTGCTCTCATATGTCAACCCACCTTATGACCAGTTGATTGGTTGTGTGCTTGGCCTCGGATTGGGGCTCGGGTATTGTGACTTTTACGCTCAATAGCAGTTATAATTAGCATGGTCAATCGGCTGCAAAATAGAGGCTTGAGTCTTTGCCCTCCGACCTTGTTAGGGCTCCCTTACTCTTGAGTTCCTTGGATCTTCGGACTTGCATTTTCTGTGGATTAAAAAATCTTCTTTATTATTATTATTATTATTTGTTTTCATTGTCGTCATACATTGTTATTCGTTTCTGGAATACGTAGTCCTCCTCTAGGTTAGGTTAGGTTCGGGGTAACCAGCTGCCAGTTCATATGAAAGGATGAACCTCTTTGTTTTGACAAATGTATATTTTCTTCAGTTCTAACTGGAAAACGACAGGTTGCAGCAATGACTTGCACTATATTGTCTGCTCTCTGGGATCCAACACTGAACCCTCAACTTTTAGCAGTGGCTTTCCTCAGAATCAACATGATCGTCAGAGTTACCAGAATGCATTCTGATATCAAGTAGTCTTAATTAGGCAATTTCACAATGTAGTGAGATTTGTACAGACCTCACGCAGGGCATCAATTGTGATTTCTGTATCAGTAAGATCCAGAGAGTCGAGGTGGTTGCACATTGTGAATAATGAATGAGAGAGGTATTTCAGTGAAGTATTACTGAGATCCAAAACCTGCAAGAATGTATGAAATTAACATCAATAGGCAACAACAGTTTTCTCTCACTCACTCGTCTCGTGCAACCTCAAGAACATCTGTATAGAGGGAGTGAATAAGAATGGATCGACCTCTTGGATGTGCAGCATTAGAGCATCCTCTTATGTGAACGTCTTAGATTTTATTTTTACTCGGGAATAATTAATCAAGAGTGTGGTCAAGATTTTTTCTTACAGCAGACTTGAGTCTTAGGATAGCAAAAAGAGAAGGAGAAGAGAAAAAAAAAGAAGGAAAGATGAACAAATTGTCAAAACTAAGAAGAAAGTAGGGACCTTCAAATTTCGCAACATTATAAACCTGCTTGGCAGATCTGACAGAGGATTTGATGAAAGATCTATCTGATAAAGACCAGGTCAAGTGAGATATTGAATCTACAATGGATATAAAGTATTCTTCTTGACTTCTAGTTAGCAGCATAAGAGCCAATTAGCTAGATCACCTACAAATATTTGAGAGATTTACCTGAAAGTAAAAAGTCGACCACAAAAAAAGAAAAAACCAAGAATTCTACCTCAACAAGGGATGTGCATTCACCTATATATTCGGGAACATAGCTTATCCTGAGCCAAAGAGAAGAAAATCAAGAAGAACAATAAAATTATTCATAGTGTATACAAAATGAAACGATTTGCAGGATGGAACTATGCAGGGAAAAAGTCCTTTCTATTTCCCTCTACTGCCAACCAAAGAATTTCATTGTATAATAATTGTATCTTAAATAGAAGTATCCATTATCATTGGCCTTCAAAACTTTGAGCTTTCTCAGATATCCTATTTCATTCGGAAGGGCAGTTATAGAGTTGTAAGAAACATCTAGTTGCTTCAGAGAAGTCAGATAACCCAAATTGGAAGGCAAAGCATTCAACCTGCAAAAAATGAGTCATGATAATTATGATCACAACATGATAATTATAAATGTGTAACAACTATTATAAGCACATGGCAAGTGAAACTACAGTTCCAGGCAAATAATCCCTGGGGGCAAAAACCAAAAATGTGAGGCAGGTTGTCCATATTCATGCCTCAAAAGCATGCCTTCCAACACCAAAGGTTAAAGAACCTCTATAGAATGTCTTTACTAATTCAAACAAATGTATGCTTACTATGTTAAAATCATTGTAGAAACTGAATTAGCTCAACCTGATTCAAGAATGATAACATTTTCCATCCAGGACTTAACTTTGAAGCATTACATCTGATCATTAAGTATCACACACACCCCGGTACTGGTAGTCTCACTTGACTTGGTGCTTTCTTTATCTTTTTCAAGTTAACAGAACAGAACAAACCACAGACTCCATAAAAGCCCCATTTCATCTGCTTCTGATTTGAACAAGGGCACTGCCTATGAATGTCATTATAATTGTAAGGTCTTCCACCTTATCATCATCAATTCATCATTGTCATAAGAACTCACAGGGAATTAAGGAAGTAACAGCACAATGTCTTCTATATGCTTTGGCCAGCATATGAGCGAATAAAAATGCTACAACGCATAATACGTAAAAGAAAGGAAAAGCTAACCAGTTTAGGCTAATAGATAGAACTGTCAGATGCTTCAAAAGTGTAAGTTTTCTCCAGTTCATGGATTCATCTGTCAAACCATTTTTATCAAGGAACAATTCCTAGATGGAAAAAAAAAGAGAGAGATCAAAGGGTTCAAATTTGTAAAATTTTAGGCAAATGTTACAAGCTGTAAAGAGACAACCAAGCTTGAAGCAAAAGACCTGTGCATACCTCCAAGCCAGTCAGCAAGGTAATCTCACTGGGTACATGTTGAATGGAATTATTGCTGATATCTAGGATTCT
This sequence comes from Xylocarpus granatum, assembly GCA_019650275.1. Lineage (NCBI taxonomy): Eukaryota > Viridiplantae > Streptophyta > Magnoliopsida > Sapindales > Meliaceae > Xylocarpus > Xylocarpus granatum. Next base: position 173,371 of record BNST01002490.1, on the reverse strand, counting down.
TAGAAATGGCTTACAAGCCCATACTTCATCAGGAATGGCCTTTCAAGAGAAAATCTCAGTAAATTAGGGTGGATATATACAGAAGAAGAAACAAAAGGAAAGCTCATCACTTTAAATTTTGATAAATAATGAAGTTTTATATTTCTCATTTGGATTTGTCTCATTCTTTTATATATAATTTAAGATAGGAAAACTTGGCTTCTTTAAAGTACACTTACAAATTTATCCTCCAAATCCTGCAAACCTCAAAATCATCAACTATTACTACACTATGTTCTCTATTTAAAAGAAGCTTAACTCAACAGGACAATGTTCCTACTAATGTTATAAATATCAAAGATAAATGCAGTGCATGAGAACTTCTGAATGCACATTCGTTACAGTCAAAAGAATTCATGCTCCTCAAAATTTCCACATATCTGCACACAGAACATACTTCAGAATTGAAATCTAACCAAGGACGATCTATGGTATACAGATACTAGACTAGTTTGATTAATAGACAATTGGATTGCACCATGCACGGCAATTGGACAAAAAGCAAAGTTTCAAGAATAGGAAACAAGATATTGATCGTGTTGGGATTTAATTAGGCATTGGAATCATCTGACCTGAATTTTCAATTTTGCATGAAACCATTCATAATGATATTAATTCATACCTTAAAGTTGCGTTTGGCCAATGCTAGAGCTCCAGTAGCCTTACACTGTTCCAAATAATTCTTGCCAGCCAGAACTTCCTGTTCACATAGCCCATCAATTAACAAATTCACCCGTCAATTAACAAAATCAGGAGATACAACTCCTTGGATCACCCTACCTATTCAATGGATCTGCGTACTGTTATATCCGTAGCTTGTCAATGTTATATCATATACAATCTTAAATCACCTTCAATGTACGAATAAGGGGGGAAACCTTTCATTTAAAATTAACAAATATTTTCATAGAAAACAATATCTCAATTCTATTAAAGAAGTGAGGAACTGAAAATGCAATTTTCTTAATTTGTCAAAATGTTTGATCTTGACACATTAACATTTAACAAAAAAGGGAAAAAGGCAGAAAAGCTTAGATATAAAAATAAAGGCAAACAAAGAGAGTGATAATGATATTTGCACAACCTGAGTGGGAGGGGCCACGGCCCTGAGGATAACCCTCACTCCATTTGTCACCTCCACTTCTTTCAATGTCTTCATTAACCAAAATCTTCCCTTTTAACACAAAAACACACACAAATTCAGTCACCACAACAAAAGTTATTACCAAGAAACTAAGGATTTTTAATCATGGGTTTTGGTATTCCTAACGAAAGAAACCTCTAAAGATGAGTTTCTGGCAACAAACGGGGACGTTGGTAAGAGGCAGGAGAAGGTTTTTCAGGAGTAGAACTGTGGAGTCTGGAGAAATAGTAATTGGTACTAATCGTCCACTGAACTTCACCGTGATGTTGATGTCGTTATCAGCCATCTTCTTTTCTTGCTTCCTCGCCGTTCTTGTTTCCACTGTGGAAGAGTTGTTGACTGGTTTTGTTGCGAGAATTGGTAGTTGTGCGTATTACTTATGGTTAAAAAGAAATGATAACAGAGACTGGTTGTGACGAATGGATCCTGAAAGACAATCGGACTCCGAGGACGCTTAACCAGTGGCCCAGGCAGAGGGATCTCAGTTCTCAGTGCCCGTAGCATCTCTTCCGGAATTAGAATGCTCCCAGCGCACAGAGACCGAATGTACAACTAGGTAGTTCAACATGCATACATTCCTGTGATACCAACTTAAACTCCGTTAAATGTTGTTTCTCTGCCGTGTCAGTCGGACAGTGATTTGACGTCGCCAGAGAATACAATAATTTCGTGCGAGGGTTCTATCACACTGATATATTTCTCGTGACTTAAAACAGCATGTACCAAATTCTGTGTCCAACAGTGGATGCACTCTGAAACCAACGCGGTATTATATTTCGTTGGGTGATTGAATGTTTAGGCTCGCTGGCCAGGTCGTCTACTGGATATATTGGCAGCAATGCAGGATTGCTTCATGTCGTGTTTGCTTTATGCTTGGTGTAATCCGTTTTTCTTTGTCTATTCCCGGGTCAGATGGAGAAGTCGTGCTATGCCATCCTGACGGTTTTGTTCGTGGTAAGTTGTCCCCAGGTCTTAACAGAGCCAGCGGGAAACGAAAGCCAATTTACTATTGTATTTTTAAAATAAGGACTTCACGTTCGTGTTGGGAAAATTTAATGCAACTTGAACCGAAGCAGCCTCTCCATTTTTGGGAAGTTTTCTGCATGGTTAATATACTCCAGCACCAGAGGATTCCCCCATGCAGCGAAGTCGCGATTAGAAACTGGAAATCTAAACAATGGATAAGCTGGAAAGATGGGGGCAGGGTTTGCTGCCTCATTCCAACAAACAGCTGAACATCTTTGTTTCGGTGTTCCGATTCATAAATATGGGAAGATATAAACTGATGTATCCGACAGAGTTTACCCAAATGTTATTATTTAAAGAAATTCTCACTATAAAAAACTAAAATCAGACATGGCATTGTCACTATTCACAGAACAATAAAGTTGTGTCAAATGTTTAGCTTCTTCAGTTCTAAATGGAAATGGCCAGCTTGCAGCAATGACTTGTGCAACTGCCATCTGCAATCCAAAAGTCAACATATCAACTTTTATCCGCTCCTTCATCAAATTCAGTAGAACCCATGACTCTGAAATCCATTTGCTTCTGATGCTTTGCACGCCGACGTTCGTCAAACTCGTCCCATCCTTCAATCTGTGAAAAGAATACTACACTTTGCTAAGTGCTATAAATTGGGTCACTTGACAAATGTAGCAAGATGAGTACAAACCTGACGTAAGACATCCATGGTAATTTCTGTATTATGAAGGTCCAGTGTAGAGAGATGGACACATGTACTGAATAATGAAGTTGGGAGGGATTTCAGAGCGTTGTTACTGAGATACAAAGCCTGCAAGAGATGGTTTGTGAATTAAAAAAAAACGAAAGAGTGGCGGATTTCTCTCATCAGCATATATCAGGACCACTGAACAAATTTATGGAGGAAGAGCAAAATAATGGACGAACTTCCAAGAAATAAATTATCTGCCTATCTTCCAATGAGAATGTCTTAGATTGTATACATCAGTGAAAAATTAACCAAGTTGGTGAAAATTTATTATTTCTTTCACCAACCTCAAGCTTTGGTGTGGCAACAGGACAAAGAAGAGGAAGAAACTACAAAAACTATATGAAAGTATGGACCTTTAGATTATGTAAACTTTCAAATTCCACTGGCAACTCTGACAGAAGATTTGATGAAAGATCTAACTGCACCACATGAAAACCAAGTCAAGCAAGATATCAAATCTGTCATATATAGATCAGAGCTAAGTTTTCGTTTGCAGCATAAAAGCTAATCGGCTAAAAACAATTCCTCATCATATGAAAGATTTTCAGGAAAGTGTAAAAAAAGACAGACAAACACCAAAAAATCTACCTCAATAAGGGAAGTACAACCATCTATATTCCCAGGAAGAGAGCTTATCCTGAGCCAGAGAGAAGAAAATCAAGAGCTATAAAAGTATTCATAGCATATACAAAGTGAATACAGGAAAAGTCTTAGTCTGTTGCCCCCTACAGCTAAATAAATTGTTTCTAAATGTTACCTATTGTTGTTTGCTTTCAAAACTTCAAGCTTACTCAGAGATCCTATTTCATTTGGGAGGCTAGTTAACTTGTTGTTTGAGATATCTAGTTGCCGCAGAGCAGCCAGATCTCCCAATGTGCAAGGCAAAGCAGTCAAGCTACATAAAATATGAGATTCATGATTATCATAAATATGCAACAACCATTTACAAGCACATAGCAAGTGAACCTACAGTTCCAGGTAAGGTGCCTGCATTCTTAACTCAAAAGCGTGACTTTCAAGAGCAATGATAAAAGAAACTCCACAAGATATGCACGTATTTTTATGAGATTAAGTAAAACACCAAAGACAGTCATGTCTTACCTAATTAAACAATTATATACTTACATATGGTAACTCCTTGTAGAAATTGAATTAGCCCAAATGGTTTTGAATCTAACGACATTCTTCATGTTGAAATGGTGTGGGGTCTTGATAATGGAGTCCTGTATTTGATCACTAAATTTCTTTCCTCAGGTACTCTCTCTTATTCTTTCATTTTCATTTTCTTTATCTGTATAAGTAAAGGGTATGTAGCAAACTACAGACTTCATAAATGCCTTCTTTCCATCCAGTGAAGCAGCAGCAAACTACAATTACAACTAACCTTTTCCACTTCTGATTGGAACAAGAGCACTTGCCAATGAATGTCATGTTACTTATAAGGACCTCCACCTCATTATCATTGGAATAAGAACCAACACAAAATGGAGCAAGTAAAAGAATAATGTCTCCTATATACTTTTCCCATAATACTAGCAAATAATATTTATTCTACAAGACATTATGATGAAAAGAACAGAAACAACAAACCTGTTTTGGCTAATAGATAGAACTGTTAGATGGCGCAACATTGCAATGGCTCCCCAATCAATGGATTCATCAGACAAATTATTAGCGTTAAGTAGCAGTTTCTACCAAACAAAAAAATTAGTGAGAAAGATTATTAGCTGAAGTAGAAACACACAAGTATGAAACAGAAGACTTTTGTATACCTTTAAGCAAATAAAAGAATCAATCAGCTCTGGTACACGCTGAATGGAATTGTTACTGATATCAAGGATTCTTATGCTAGGTGCACAAGCCCATAACTCATCTGGAATGGCCTTTCAAGATAAAACAACCAGTATATTTAATTTAGCTAATGGATATATATATATATATATATATAAGAAAAGAAGAAACTTACATGAGGCATATTGCATTCATTTTTATTTTTTGATAAATCATAAAGTTCAATTCTTCTCATTTGGATATTTTTTTGTACTTCTATATGTTAATCGAACATAGAAAAACTTGGCTCCTCTCAAAAAAACTAACTATAAACTAATACTCCTATTGCTACCAATCTCCAAAACATTAACTATTACTACAATATATTCTATGTTTAAAAGAAATATAACTCAAGACACTATTTCCATTATTGTTGTAAATATCAAAGAGAAATGCAACACACACGAACTTCTGAACACATACAACAATAAAAACCATTAATGCTTCTCATGATTTCCACATCTCTGTTGACAGAACTTAATATGATCAACATCCAATAAAAGATCTATAATATACAGGTACTTTGACTAGTTTTTATCATTAGACAGTTGGACTGCTTTGCTGGGCAATTGGACAAAATGCATAAGTGTCAAGAATGAGATACAATGTGTCCATAGGAGCAAGTTTCAATTTTGGTCTGCCATCAACTGACCTGAATTTTGTATGTAGTAACATTAGTTTTCATACCTTCAAGTTGCAATCGGCCAATGCTACAACTCCAGTGGCCTTCCACCGTTCCAAAGAGTTCTTGCCAACCGGAACTTCCTTCTTGTCTTTCACCACAGCAGTATTCCTTGAAATAATTCGAGTCTGGGCTTCTTTAAAGACAGGACCCTCCTGTTCACATAAGCCACAAATTAAACAAATTCAGGACATATAACTCCTTTAATCAAAATATTTCTAGAAAAAGATATTTCTTTCGAAGATTCTATGAATCTCCGTATTGTTATACAACAAAATCTTCAATCACCTTCAGCACAGAAAAGGGAAACATCTTTCATTTACAATTAATAAATCATTTCAGGGAAAAAAAGAAAATCAGAATTCTCAAGAAAAAAGCATCAATTGATTTATTTAATTAAAGAAAGTGAGAAACTGAACATGCTTCCTTCTTTTAACAATCATCTTGTCAAAATGTTTAATCTTCAGCCAATAACATTGAGCCAAAAACAGAGAAGGGGAAAAAAAAAGCACAAAACCTAAATAGATATATTAATACTGATACCCCTTGGTGCAGACCCTGAGAAGCAATGAGCATGAGCTTTGCTCCATTCGTCACCTTCGCTTCTCTCAATGTCATTTGGTCCACCAAAATCTTCCCTGACAATATAAACACACGCAAATCCGTTCACCCAAAAACAAAAATATTCGATTTTGAATACTGGGTTTTGATATTTCTAACGATTGAAACCTTTAAAGATGAGTTTCTGGCCACGAACTAGGACATTGGTGAGAGGGAGGAGAAGCTCTTTCAGGCACAGAACTGGAGAGTCGGGTAAAATAGTTACTGGTACTGATCGACCACTGAATTTCACTGTGATGTTAATAACTGTATCACCCATCTCCCGGCTAGCTTTCCTCGCTGTCCTTTTTGGTCTGATGATGAATTGACGAGCGTGCGAGAACTGGTGGGTTATTTCTTGAGATGTATTTTAGAAACAAAATAATGATAAAGAGCCAATTAATATTCAGATTTATTTACCCAACGAAATAAGTGAAAAATAATTTCACATTATTTTATATAAAATTTAAATTCTCGTAATAATAATAATTATTATATTGTTTATTTTGTAATATCTTGGACACGACACAGAGATTGAATTAGCCAGCTTTGAAGAGTAGGTGTGAATACCAGGCCAGCTTTCGTCTGAGACTTTGGCAAAAGAGTTCACACATTCAGATTGATGCTCACAAGGCCAAAAGAAATCATAGAAGAATTGATACTTCATGCGAAATGAACTCAATTTCTGTTCTCAGGTTCTTCTATTCTATCTATGTTAAATCAATCAATCATAATCGGCATGTGGGCTTAGTTTGCTTTCACTTTTCTCCAATCTATCCTCTGTCAGCAACTGGGCAACAATAGCATGTGAAACTTTTCAGAATCCAACCACACGCCCACTTCCAGCGTGCAAGCTTTTTCTTTTTTTAACCTATAGCTTTTGGAAACAATTGGTACTCCATTCCTGCAACTGTAATTATTTTATCATAACACATGTTGGTTCAATGGATCTACTCCTCCTTCCATATCTTCTTCCCTGAAAAACTTGTGCTGTTAATGTTTGCAGGCCGAAGATGGTGGTGCACATAATATGTCCATGTGTGCCAATGCCCTGCCGTTAATTGAATAACTAGAGAGAGTACAAAAGAAACTGTTGCACTCTCCGGTGCCTCCTCTGGGCCAGAATCATTAATGGGTTTTGATTTTCATCTCCTATTCTTTATTCACCGAGAACTGAAAGTGAAGTGAGATCCAAGACATACGAGGAAAGTATTGTAGAGACAGAAAAATGCAGAAAGACAGACTTGCAGATTTACCTTTGACTATGTCTCAATCCACAGGGCACTACACACAAACATAAAAAGGGAAAAACAACAGCCTCTGTAATAAGGCTATAAATAATGCACCTCTCAAGTCATAATCGGGACCTCTCATCCAAAATTAGGCTCTCAGTTCCCATCTCCTAATCACAACCTCAAATCCTTCTCTTTATTCTTAAACCTCCATTAAACCAGCAAACAAAAAAACATAAACGAAGACAAATCCTTTTCTCTCAACTACCTTAACCAACCCCACACTCATCCCCACCGTTTTAACCCAATCTCTGCCACGCTCACACCCTACCAAAACGCACCGCTTTTGCAGCTCCTCCTTCGATTACCAAGCCCAGAAATTTTCTCTCCAGATTTCAATTCCAAGTTTGCAACTTTGCAACTTTCTCTGCAATTATTTACAAATCCAGAAATCAATGTGGCGGCAGCGGACTACAACGCCGGTTAAAATTCACGACACTTCATCGCCGTTCAGATGCTCCTCCTTCAAAGATATCCAGCAGCTATGCGCAGAAGATCCAGCCCCCAATCGTCCCTCCACCTCCTCGAGAAAAGCCTCAATCTTCCACCGCGTCCGACTTGCCAACACCCTCATCCGCTCCTGGGCACCCCGCACTTCTGAACCCAGACCCGAACCAAATGGCTCCTCATCTCTTGATAACAAAACTTTATTACAAACCCAACAAATTCAGCAACCCTCCATCTCAATCCCGGGAGCAGACAAACGCATTGTCGTATATTTTACGAGTCTCCGCGTAGTCCGGTCAACTTTCGAAGACTGTCGGTCCGTCCGATCTATTCTCCGAGGGTTTCGCGTACAACTCGACGAACGAGATCTTTCCATGGACTCGAGTTTCTTAAAGGAGTTACAGCGGATTCTGGGTGGTCAAAGCAATTTGACCTTGCCTAGGGTGTTTATCAGCGGCAGATATATCGGTGGAGCGGAGGAATTAAGGCAACTTAACGAGACAGGCGAGCTCAAGAAGTTCGTTGAAGGATTGCCAGCAGCAGAACCCGGCGTGTGTGATGTGTGCGGCGGTCACAGGTTCGTTTTGTGCAACGAATGTGACGGTAGCCATAAGCTGTACACGGAAAAAGCTGGCGGCTTCAAATCTTGTAGCGTTTGCAATGAGAACGGTCTCATCAGGTGCCCTTCCTGTTCTTACGCACCCATCTCATCCGTCTGATTATTTGACTTCTCAAACCTCACCAGAAGAAATTTTTGATTTTTCCTTTTACTTTTTCTTAATCTTGGAATTAATCGGTTATGTAGTTATGTTTTCGTTTTCTTTAGTGAGTGAAGTATGTGGAGGCCCACAAAATAGTGTGACATAACAAGATCACCACTGGTTTTGTTTGCTTAAGGTTGCCCTGTCGCTGACTCTTGTTAGTATCCTTTTATCTTGTACTGACACGAAAGGCGGACGCGTATTATATTGTATTGCATTATGTTATGTTTAGCGGTCTCTATACCTTGTGTTCTTGTCTTTGCCAATTTACAAGAAACTATCAGATGAATGTGTTTTCTTGTGAGAAACGCTTGAATTCATCCATGCTTCTTGCAGAAGCAAAGTGCTCTTCAAGAAGTTGAAGATTTTTACAGTAGCCAACCGACGATTGAATTCTTCGTTTCACTCTGTGGCTGGCCAATAGATTTGTGGGTGCAACTTCCGAAACAACCGAAATAAGATCTGAAAATGGGTGTTTTCCCTTCTACTTTCTATAGCCTTGGGGTTGAAACAGGGATGGCAACGGATAGATGTCCGAAAATTGTCATCCCTAAGTGGAAACGTGTCCAACATTTTCCGGATGGAATTGTAGAAGCATTTACTTTAGCATGGCTCAGACTTCTGAATTTCGCACTCATTGCTCTTATCTCAATCTTGAAGAACGTAGATTCAGAATCCGCAGATAATGACAGGCGAAAACTGATTTCTTGGTTTCCTGCCTTGCGTTTTTCATTTCCATTTTAGTAATCCTTGTTTATCTTCCACCTCTACATAAACCAGAACACTTAAAAGTTAATCATCGTTATACCAAATGCCATTAGCCTTGAAGAAGAGGATATACCATTTCTGGAAGGAACGATTATGGATTGATTAAACAAAAGCAATCCCAAAAGACCAGATTAATTTGGCCATGTCCTAGCAGTTGGTCTACTACAGATAATTTGGCACGTGTTCGCAAATTCCTTAAACTCCGGCTTAAACATATAACGACAACAGCTGGAGGTTGGAACTTGGAAGACACGTCTACCTTTCTTGGCTACTGTTATCTGCCTCCGCGTTTATCCAATCATGGATGCAAAATGAAGTGATTGCCCAGCTTTGTAAGATGATTAGCCACTCCAGATTTTATCTGCTACCCTGCAAGTAACGAATTCTGTGAATCATTATTCTCAGAGAAACTTCTAAAGTCAATCTTAATAGAGACTGGCTTCAGAAAAGACACGATTTATGTCGGCATTAGATGTTGTTTTATCTCTGTTTTCACGATGTTTCTGCTTGCAGATGCACCAAAATTTGGTTCAAACTTAACTCATTGTTGGTCAAATTGCATACTATTTTCAAAACAGGATAACCCAATAACCGTACCAGTCATGCATTAAACAAAACGAAATTCTGAAAGACCTCTCTTACTTAGCCACGCTCAAGCATCAACCCCCCATCATAAAATAAAATGACAATTGACTATCGGTCCATACATAGTTTGACACGTACTCGAAAGTGTTGAATTAATGGGTGATAATTCACTTCGTTGATAAGATTTAACGAAATTGAACAGAAAATGAATGGTGGGCTTCTTGTGTTTCGATTAGATGTATACTTGTGCAATACTGGAGATAAAAACCTTGTGCCGAAAACAGGGCAGTATTTTTGATGACAAACAGGACAGAGATTACCGGCCGCAGTATTCTTGGTAAGATAATTTTGATAAGCATCTTTGAAGGAACCAATTCGTTTAATTAATCCAATTTCTGCTGTAGGTAAGCATGAGCAAACTCGTGGCTCAATTATGTCAACGTTATAATCTTATTATCTGGAAAGAGAGTTTTATGTAATAGATTAAGTTGATTTTGTGATATTCAGTTATTTTAAAGAGACTTGATGAACCAAATATGCCTTGTATTTGGATTATTCTAAGTTGATTTTCTTTTCGACTTGTATGTCGAATCAGATGACAAAGACGAAAATAATTATCTATATGAATATTCTGAATGCAGTGTAAAAAATACAGCATCTGGCCAAATTCCTGAGAAGCCCCATTGAAACTCAAATGAGAGGGGCAATGAAAGCAGAAATGAGAGAAAGTGTAGTGAATAACAATGATGCCTACAGATTTTTTTATATTTAATTAGCATTTGATTTCTGGTCCACCTGGGTCTCTGGTGCCTCATACTGGCTACATGTAGCAGAGCCCTTGCTTGAAAGAACAAAAAAAATTGACAGATTACATTCTTAATTGATTCCAAAGATGATGCAAGTCGAGTTTCTTCAGTCCATGCCAGATTACAGTCCTATACTCATCCCTTGAAGAAATCGGACTTTATTTTGCAGACACAGATGCCCAGAGGGCAGCTTTGAGTTCTCTTCTCCTTCCATGTCCACAAAGGACTACTCCAATGTTTCTTCTTCTGTCTTGTTTCCTCTCCAGTGTATTCTGATCATCACTCACATAATTTCCCTTATTATGGTGATGAATTGCCTGTCATGTTCCCCGAAGAACAGTTCTTCCCAAGTTTGGAGGAGGTTGATACTCCTTTGAATCAATTCATGGTTGATGATCTCCAGGATCTTTGTGAGTGGATGGTGAGCGACAGCAGCCCATCTTCACAACAACTCTGTGCCGAAGAAGATGCTGTGAGCCTGATTATATCTCCGGTATCAAGGCAACAATCTACTGATGTCTCATCAGTTCAAACATCCCTGTTTTTTCCCTCTTAAGATATGGAGGTTGATCACCAATTGAGCCTTCTTCATCTCCTGAAGGCTTATGGAGATGCCATGGAGATGGAGCAGAAAGAGCTGACAAATGAAATTGTCAGCCGACTGAAAGCGAAGGCATGTCCAATTGGTGCAACCCTCGAACGTGTTGCATATTATTTGATCCAAGCCTTGGAGAAGCGAGTAGACTACCTGGGTCAAGAGTCAAGCCAAAACATTGAGGCAACTTTCAGAGCCTTCTATCAGATACTCCCATATGGAAGATTTGCTAACTTCGCTGCCAATTCAGTAATCCTAGAGGCAATTCCTGTGGACGTCGGCGTAGTGCACATAGTGGATTTTGACATTGGCACAGGTGTGCAATGGCCTCCGTTGATTGAAGAACTTGGAAGGAGAGGTAAACTTTTGGCCCGATTGACTTCCATAAAATGGGAGCAAGAGGATTCCGGTTGCTTTCCCATGGAAAGCTTTGAGGAGACTAAAAAGAGACTATACGAACATGCACGGATTTCTGGTGTGAGATTGGAAGTGAAAGAGATGGACATGGAGGGCCTAGTGAGTGAGATGAAGAAGACAAAGAAAAGAGGTGGAAGAAATGAATGGTTAGCCTTCAACTTCATGGCTGGTCTCCCTCACATGGGCAGAGTAAGTAGTATTAGTCATGGTATAGAGTTTCTGAAGGTGGCTAAGGACTCGGTCAATAACACCATTAAAGAATTCGACGATAGTTGTAAAGGTATTATAACTGTAGGGCATGTGAGTGAAGTGCAAAAATTGATGGACTGTAAGGGATTTGGTTCTTTCTTTGAAGGGCGGTTAGTTCAACTCCAAGCATTTTTTGAATCAATAGAGAACCATTTCCCTTTTCATCTTACAGAAGCAAGAACAGCCATGGAATGTCACTTTATGGCATCCCAGGTTTCTTCTCTTGCTGGCATCCGAAAGTGGGAAGAAATAACCAGAGAAGGCAGAGCTTTCTCGGAGACAGGATTGAAACCTTGGAGACTGAGCCTCAACACCGTTCTGGAAGCTAAGGAGCTCGTGAGAGAAGGGGAGTGTCCATTTTGGGTGAGAACAGAAGGAGAAAATGAGAATCAAATGAGCTTGGGTTATATGGGAACACCATTAGTGAAAGTCTCTAGTTGGAGATTATGAAATTACACAAGCTTGCATACATGCATCCGTAGACGCAGATGCAGATTCCGCATGCAGCATTAAATTATACTGTAAAGACTGTAGAGAGCCAGATTGATAGACGCAACTAGCTAGAAGATTAGTAAATCTCGTACGAAGATACAGTGATAACATAAAATGATTGGTATATTTGCCCTCCTACTTCTCTATTTCTTGCCTCATTACAAAATTTCCAGGCACAACATTAAATTCTGGTTGAGTTTCCAGACCAAAGCAGAGTTTCTGGGTTGGAGACTCATGGATGAACTATAAGACTAGCCTTCCTCTAACCAAGACAAATCCTGGCAGACCATAGTTTTACTTCTACAGGTTTTACGGAATAATATGTAATGTGAACACACAATTTTGATGATAACAACTGAAGGTTAAGAGTCATAATCAATTAGCAGAAAAATTCTCTCCTTAATCAAAGCCACCAGCACACCTGTGGCGTGCTTATCCTGTCAAGGTTTTAATTTTGTATTTCGGAGTTGGGAGTAAAGCTGCCAATTTATACACGACAAATTCCGGGTATTATATATGAAGATGCAAAGTCCGGGCATCTAAGCATCAATCAGCTGCCGCAGGAAATATTATCATCAATCTGTTACCAGAAGAAGCTCAAAAGTTTGTCCAATCACTTGTTCTGGCCTTTCATGCTTGTCTGTTCATGATTGGTCAATACCATTGTTAACAAGATTGTGACCCTGTAGACTTCGGAGCCAAGACCAATACAAGACAGAAAACGAAGTTAGAATTCAATAGCATAAATATGTCATATATATATATTCAAGTCGGCTATTTCTAGAGTAAATTTAGCCAGTATTTTACCTACCCTTCATGGGTTAAGGTGTGCTTGAAAGGTCCTCTTTACTCAACATGTCGATTGTCAGCACTGTGATAATAACATTTGGAAAGAGACATTGATGTAGAAAGGGAATGTATTTAAAATATTCAATTATTGAAAAAGATTTGATGAATGGTAAATGCCATGTAATGCAAAATTATGTGTTTGGACTTTCTTTAACCGATGCTCAATGAATTATATGGAGAATGCTCTGACGAAAACTCATGATCGTCCCCGGACAAACGGTAAAATACGCAGTTAGCTTCAAGTTATTTACCTTGAAGTTCAAAAGCCAGGGACTCTTTTTCCGGGGTCCCTGGTGTGGTGCATGCATCAGCGTGGCCATATCAATATGGAAGAATCAAAAGGCAACCGTTTCAGTCATCCCCAGATAGATAGTGGGTGAATCTCTTGTTGATGAAGGTATGAACTCATGGACTCACAGCCTTTCTAAAAGGGCCCAAACATGTCCAAAATGAAGGTATGAAGCCCGGTTGTAAACTGCAAGCATTGCGCCGGCCTTTTACTCATCTGAATCTTTCTTCTACATCAAACCTCAATGTCTCGATCATGGAAACTGAGTAGGTCAGGCAGCAATTTCTAAATTCAATTGCCGGAGGAGGTCTGTTTATTTAAAAGATGATCAAATGCAACCCACTTCGGATGGTGAGTCCATTCTACATTTAAAAACAGAACACCTACGAATTACAGCATTTCAAGCCCCTGTAATTAATTCTGGTCCATACCCACAAACCACACCGGACCAACGGGTGGTGACCTTGGTGGTGGTCTGGCTATGGGTCCGACCCCATCTTTCATGTGATGATAATTGAAGTAAACCAATCACATTAATACAAAATCATATGATGTTATTAAATGGTTGATCTTACTGTTGCCAATTGCCATTACAAAATGTGTTTATGTGTTCGTAGGGTGAACACTCAATTTGTTTGGCACATCTAAGATCCAATGTCACAAAAAAAAATCTACATGGGTATTTAATTATCCCTCTCTTTTCTCTTTCTCCTTCATAATAAACATCATTTTCCTTCACTATCAGGATTGCCTAATTATTCCTCCACCCACCTTTCCTACTTTTCTTCCAAGCCAGGGCTTCCATGCTTTCTCGTCCTTTTATCTTTCCTAACAATCCAAAATTTTGAAATATGTATAGATATGTGTCAAGTGCATGAGTTATGATGAAGCGAGGGTTATGTGGACCTCTTCAACTACTACAACATGCTGGAAATAGAACCCAAGACAAGGAACACAGACCATTGAGGTTTCATCTAATGTCTAATCGTATGATAAGTCAATGATGGTAGATCGGACGGTATTGCTTAGATTGGAAGATACATACTTTTCAATGGCAAATAATGAGCACCCAATTAGAAGACGGCAAGGCCACAGCCACATATAGATAGAATTTAATTATATAGGTTAATTACTTGCTAATAACAATTAGAGCTCTGGCAATCAACTTAAGGAATGTTTGGTTGTCTCTGCCAATTTCAGTTTTAATTTCTTGTTAATTTATATTATGGTAAAATCTTAAATGTGAAAATTTAGAACTGTAAATTAAATTGGTTATGCAGCTGCAATGCACCTGTTATTTACAGGACGGCGCATTCCAGTCAAGTCTCTAGCAACAAGACAAAGCAAATACAACGTCAGTGGATAGCCGTGGTCTAAACTCTTTTAACACTTTCAAGGATCCAAGAACAAAAACAACTCTGTTTCTTAATCTTGGCCAAACACTTCGCCTCGTTATTTTGGTCTTTTGTTTTTGGTAAGCTGCTTCAGTGCCTCTGTGTATACTTTGCGTACTTCATTTTTTTTTCTTCCTCTGAAGTTAGGTTGCTAGTTGATACGAACATAGAAGACTGATAAAAGAAAGTATATTATCATCTTCTGGGAACGAACGAACGGTGGAGATTCAATACTTCAAGGTTCAACATGGCGGTGTTGACGGTGGTGGCGTTGCTGTTTCTTCAGAATCTGAGCCTCTCTTGCTCTCTGAACAACGAAGGTATTAAGCTAATATAGATTTTTTGCATGTCTGCACAGTTTCTAGGCAAGCTTGGAGTTGTTTGTGAGCAGAAAAATGTGATTGGATAAATGTATGAACGAGCAGGTTTGGCACTGTTGAGGTTTCGAGAGAGGGTGGTGAGAGACCCGTTTGGTGCTTTGTTGAACTGGGATGACAGCGGTAGAGAAATTGATCCTTGTTCGTGGTTTGGCGTCGAGTGCTCAGAGGGAAAAGTAGTCATCTTGTGAGTAACAAATTATGAAAAGCAGCTACTTGTTTTACAAAATATGTTTTTGCTTCTGCTTCTCATGTTTGATCATGAAACTGTGGCAAAGAATTCCATTCTCAGGACTCTCTTCTCATAGAATCATCAACTTCATCAATTTCTTTTTGACAACTTCACGAAAATCATTTTGTTGAGTCAATTATTGAATTTAGCTCAGGATATAATTTTCAACAGTAAGGCTCCAACTAGAACATGAACACTACTAGTTGCCGTTCATATGCTGTGTTTTTTATTATTATTATTTTTCACTTTTTACACGCCCAATAATGGGGTAGTTCTTCTATTTCTTATCTCGCTTATGGTTTCTCACAGTGTTGAAGCCTTGATGTGCTTTATGTTGCCAATCCTGAAACCAAACCTATTTCACCTGCAGGAATTTGAGAGATCTTCGTATCAGAGGCACACTGGCGCCAGAACTTGGGAGTCTGCCTGAGTTAAAGTCCATGTATGCATAGAATTTCTCTTGATTAGTACTCTTTTCTTCTATGCATTATTTTGATGTTCTGTATTTACAGCATTCTGCGCAACAATTCATTCTTTGGGACCATTCCTAAAGAGATTGGAGAGTTGAAGGAACTGGAGGTGTTGGACTTGGGATATAACAATTTGAGTGGACCATTTCCCTCTGATTTTGGCAATAATTTGTCCCCGACTACCCTGTATGTTGACCCTTCAATGCTTATTTAAGCTTGCTGGTATTCTTCTTTCTTTCTTTTTGAAGCTTTCAACTGAATCATATTCTGATTCTTATTGCAGTTTATTGGACAACAACCAGCACCTTGGTAACATATCTCCAGAACTACATGAACTTAAGATTGTTTCTGAGTTTCAGGTGGATGATAATCGGCTCACTCATGCTCCTGTAGGAGCATCACGAAGCACTGGATTATTTATTTGGTAAGCAGGTTCAGTATATAAAATAATTTCCAGCGAGGATTTTTGTTTTTTTTTAATTGAATTGCGGCCCCTTCATATTTGTGAAATAGAAAGTGGGGTCACTATATTCACAAATAGACTGGAGGAAACTATAATGAGAAAGAATGAAGAGAGCATTAATTATAAATTAATTACAGAAACCCTTTGCGCAGGACATCCCTCGGCCTATGCAAAGAGAATCTGGATTCTTTTTTCCAGAGCAACTTTTCTTACTGTTACTGAGGTTTACATAATTGTATTCCATCATACTCGTATATGTCGAGACTCGAATCATTAGTTGAATGACGCTTACATAATTTGGTAGGCAAAGGTTTTCTGCTTAGAGTGACTTCTTCTTCCTTGTTAGGAGCAAGGTCCAACCTGTATATATTGCTTTCCGGAGGCAGCTGCGGCAGGTTACAAATGGTTTTAAGACCAAAGAGAAGGGTTCGGAATCATCATCGTCGTCATCTATTGCTTCATCACCAGAATCACCAGCACCATCATTATCATTTTCTCCCTCACCATCTCCTTTAGAGTCTCCAGTTTCTTCTCCTTCAGCATCTCCTTCACTTGTGGTACCACCAGCTCAAGCAAATAAGCCAGTTGTGCCTTCACAACCACAATTGCGCCGGGGTCCAACACCATGCCCTCTTTCAACTCCAAGCCAAAATAATGAGACTCATCCCAAACCAAATCATCATACGGTCTTAGTTTTGGCTGGAATTATTGGGGGCTCATCATTAATTCTGATTTCAGCCATTGTCATTATCTGCTGCCGAAGCAGTGAGGTGGTTACTGTCAAACCTTGGGTTACAGGGTTAAGTGGGCAGCTGCAGAAAGCATTGGTAACAGGTACATCTTTGTTTCTTGTATGTGCAGTGTCGTTACATCCTTGGATACTCGTGTATTTGTGTCTTCATTTCAGGTGTGCCTAAGCTCAAGCGATCAGAACTTGAAGTAGCTTGTGAAGACTTCAGTAACATAATCGGCTGCTTTTCAGAGGGCACTGTCTACAAAGGAACTTTATCCAGTGGAGTTGAAATAGCTGTGATATCTACTTCAATTCAATCTCGTGCGGACTGGTCAAAGAATTTGGAATCACAATTTAGAAATAGGGTACTTACAAAATTAAAACATTAAACTTCATAAAAGCAGTGGGAATATTTCTAAATATCACTTTTGGTCTTGCTTATAGATAGACACATTATCGAAAGTGAACCACAAAAATTTTGTCAACCTCATTGGATATTGTGAAGAAGACGTGCCTTTCACAAGAATGATGGTTTTAGAGTATGCTCCAAACGGAACACTGTTTGAGCATCTGCACAGTAAGTGCTTAACTTCTCAACCCATTTGGATAGTACAAACTTAATAACTAGATAAAATATTCTCACTTTGTTTAGTATAACACATTAGCTTTATCTTCGTTTGTGCCTGCATGTTAGGTGAATCTATGCCATATGATGTTTTTATAACTATCAAACTTTGCAGTAAACCTAGCTAAGTGTGATATTCTATGGTTAGAATTACATAGAAATATGGATTTCTTGCAGCACAAGAAGCAGAGCATCTGGACTGGGCAATGAGATTGCGAGTAGCTATAGGCATGGCTTACTGCCTTGAGCATATGCACCAGTTGACACCACCCATAGCCCATAGAAATCTTAATTCTTTCTCTGTATACCTGACTGAAGACTATGCAGCCAAAATATCAGACTTCAGTTTCTGGAATGGTATAACTGCAGCAAAGCCCGGATCAGCTGCCACAGAGCTACTGGAAACCTCAGTAGCCGATCTAGAGACCAATGTCTACAGCTTCGGGCTTATTTTGTTTGAGATGATAATTGGTAGGATCCCATACTCGATGGAAAATGGGTCTCTCGAGGAGTGGGCATCAGATTATTTGAAATCTGAGAAACCCTTAAAAGAAATGGTAGATCCAACTCTAAAATCTTTCTTGGAGAAAGAGCTTGAGGAATTGCATGAAGTGATCAAGAACTGCCTCCACCCTGATCCTAAACAGAGACCACCAATGAGAGTTATTGTAGCTAAATTGAAGGAAATAACAGCAATGGGACCTGATGGAGCAACACCAAAATTATCTCCTCTTTGGTGGGCAGAACTTGAGATTTTGTCCACAGAAGCAAGTTGAGGAGTGAAATTTAGCGTTTTATAAATTTAAATGATATATTGACTCTCTCTTTCCCTTCTCTTTTCCCTGTTTCTCTTGTGGGGCTCGGAAGCAGTGGCATATAGGGTAGATGCTTCTTCTATCTGATGAAAGGAGTAAGCCAGTAAGATAGTAGAATGATTTTTTGTACATAACTGAGAGAAAAGTCCTACAGTCTGTTGTTCGCTTTCTTTCTACTCTTTTCTGGCAATGCTAAA
This sequence comes from Xylocarpus granatum, assembly GCA_019650275.1. Taxonomy (NCBI): domain Eukaryota; kingdom Viridiplantae; phylum Streptophyta; class Magnoliopsida; order Sapindales; family Meliaceae; genus Xylocarpus; species Xylocarpus granatum. Next base: position 154,488 of record BNST01002490.1, on the reverse strand, counting down.
TTTGGTTGCATGAATTACAGCATATAAGAATACAGATGATCACATGAACAAATGTTGAGGTTTTCCTTTGTTATGGACGATAAATGATTTGGTTGCTTTTATTGGCTGAGGCAATTACTACTTTCATTTCAAGCATCTTCTTCTCCCCTTTTTCTCAGGCACTCCAAAATATAGTCACAAAAGAGAGAGAAAAGGCAGAAATAAAAGGGGAAATGGAAGTATGGAGAGAGAAAGATGTAGTGTAGTTAGTAGACCAGCATTCACAACATTCACAAAGACTTGGAAAAGCTTTTCTTTTTTGTAGGTTGATCAAAATACATTCGTCTGCATGTGTGTGCACCACAGAAGTATAACTGGAAAACAGAAAAAGTAAAAGCATATTTTAACTGCTGTAAAAGATTTTAATCTCTTGATGGCCTTCATTATGTACAAGAGGAGCTGATAACATTTTTTTCTGAAATAAATGTCACTCATAGAAGACAATTTGTGAACCTGTACCCTTTCCAACAACAATAACAAAAGTTTATGAGAAAAAACCTTGTGGCCAACTTTAGTTGCCAACATGACAAGATCATCATCATTCCACCAAAGTGATCTGAGAGGTTGCCTGCACTTCACTACTCTGTTCCAAAAGCATCATCATCACTGCATGGCTCCTTGCTATATATGCAGACACCTCCTCGCTCCTCTTTTCTATTGGTATTCTCTCTTTTCATTCCTGTGGTGCATAGCAACTGGATGCTCATAGCGGTTGTGATTTCCAGAAATAGTGGAAGCATACGAGAATTTTTGATGATTCTCTTTCTGAAACCTGACAAGTAAGCCACACAGTAATTTTATGAGTGGCATAGGAGCGAATCTCACTTCACTTTTGCTGATGAGTGGCTTGGTCTCGTGTTCTATTATACAGGTCAAGCGTGTCAATATGGTTCGGGTCCAAGCAAAGAGCTGCCTGAGAGTCTTCAAGAGCAGAGTTGAGGTTCCTCAGTGACTCATAAAATGCTGCTCGAAGATGAAGCATTTGCAACTCAGGCTTGAAAGCTATTGCCTTTGTGAGCTCTTCCACTGCGTCAGCTTCTCTTTGATCATCCATTAGCACTGATGAAGAGATACACCAAGTTAGGTCCAATTTTTGTGAAACTTCCAAGGGCAGAAATGAGAACTAGTAAAGTGACATTGATGATGAATGAAACTGAAAACAAATCTCTCAAAAACTAGCTCATTGAATATATCTGTCTTTTATTACACAATGATAATCATGCTATTTTACATCATTCTTTGCCAGAGTGATCCACATGATAGGATAGATTCTAAATGCATTCCCTTTATTGAATCAAGTCATTGAAGAACATAAAAAGTTAAGAATTTATGTTGGGTGCCTACAGGCTACTGAAGGCAAAGTCAAGAAACACTTATGGAGTAATAATGTTCTAGCAGTGCAGTAGATTAAGAACCACATACTCTGAATACTTGTCCATGTTAGATGAACAGAATACATTATGAAGTAATTATGTAACTTGGATAGATAACTAGTCTTTGATTATATGCAAGAACTTATGCATGCTTGAAAAAGCTAAGAGAAAGGAAGAGTTGACTTCCTATCAAAACAAAAATTGCAAAAACTGGTGGTCACAAGATTACCAGCTGCCCTGTATCTGTAAGGGTATGTCCTCAGTGGATCCAGTTGAGTTGCCATATTAAGATCGTTTTTTGCCATCTCACGCTCACAGTATTCAGACCGTTTCTCAAATGCCGAGGCACTGTTATGTGCCTTTTCTATTAGCTTTGTCATCTCATCGTAAGCAGATTTCCACTGATTTTTCAAACAATATACACGTGCTAACCCTTGATGTGCTCTTGTATGTTTGATGTCAAGGGCATTGATGTAGCAGTTTTCAGCCTCATCTAGCTTACCACATTCCACATAGATACTCCCTAAATTATTCAATGCCTGCAAAAACCGGCAATGTAATCAAACAATTATGTCAAGCACACATGCCAAGTGATGATGTGAGTGGTATTTCTATAACTCACTTGTCCTTTCCGAAGACCATCAGAGGGGCATTTAAGAGCTTCTTGCAGAAGTTGGATAACATAAGATGAAGATTCAGGATCCAGACTTGTATCTGCCAGTACGTAGGCTTTAAGAAAAAAAGCTTCAAAAGACCTTTCAATTGAAATGGACTTCTCAGCCCTGGAAAGAGCTTCTTCACGGTGCCCAGTGTCATATAAAATCCATCCTTCATAAACCAATTTCTCATGTTCAAAGCAAGAATGATTTCTTGCCAACCGTAAACAGTGCATTGCTGCCTTCTGACAATTTAACCTATTACATACACAAATACTTGATATTACTCTATTGAATGCACTAAGTTCAACTCTCAGAAATTCACATGGAAAATGACAACAGTAACAATTTACAAACTGACGTTAACTGGAAGAAGGAATAAGATGAATACTAGCCTAAAATAAAATCACTACATTATATGTGCAACGGGCAACACAGATGCAGCAAACAACTGGATTTTTAAGTAGATATATGAGGCTATGCTTAGGACTATAACTATGAAAGATAACTAACCACAAATATTATCACCAATACTTACCGTAGTAGAAGCAGAGATTGCCGAAACCAAAGGAAGCTCTTTCCAGGGTCATTTATCAGCATCTGATGTATGACAGCCAGAGACCCAATATCGTCTACGGAAGACCATCTATCATAGAGTTGCATCCAGCAATCAGCATGACTCCACCTCTGAACTCGAAGGCTGAGGAGCTCAACAAAGTGATCTCCACTCACTCTGCCATGAAACATCATGTAGTTGGGTTCTAAAGTTAACAGTGCCAGAGTGTCTCTTAGAGCACTTTCATAATCCTCAACTGCAATAAACAACCAAGCTCGCAGTTCAAGACATTCTGCTGAAAGCTTGAACCCAATGATTCTGCCAATCTCTGAGATAGCAGCCCTTATTTGCCTCTCTTCCACCTTAGCAACAGCTCTATATTTGTACGGAAACAAAAGTGTTGGATCTAATTCAGTTGCATTGTTCAAATCAGCAATCTTCTCCCTCCCAAGATTATACAAAGACCGTTCTTGATACATCCACCCAGTTGGTTTATGTGCAGAGAGAAGAGAGTTCATCAACTTGTAGGCTGAATAGTGTTGCCCTAGCTTGTATTTGGCTCTTGCAAGACCAGCCAAAGAGTAAATATGGCCTGCACTAGCAGCTGCCTCAAAATAATGGCAGGCATCATTGTGCTCTTTTCTCTCAAGCATCACACAGCCCAATTGATGCAAAGCAAGCATCCTCTGCCACCTCTCTGTTGAACATTCCTCCAGCCTCTCCAACAGCAGAACTGTCATTTTTGATACCCTGTTCTCTTCCATAGAAACCAGGCTCAAGAAATAATACAACAAGAAAGAAGCATGCCCCACATTGGCCAATCTCTCCCTAGCCTCAGAGCTACAAAATATTTTCATCACTTTTGGATTGTACAAAGAACTTGGGAGCTCTCTAAGCAACACCTGCAGACAAGAAGCTACAAGAAGATTTGCTCTTTCTTCAAAACCATATTCAATAAGAATCAATGCATCCTCTATATCACCAACAAATGAAGCTAAATGGGCATCACAGGCAGACTTCATCTCCTCACAACAGAACCTATTTGCAAAAGACAGTAGCTCCAAAACTATCTCTGGACAAAACATATCCACTTTTCTAGTCCTAGTATACACTTCTACAGCCCCCATTCCCTCAGGGGATATACCATCCTGTGAAAAATCGATCTTTTTCCTTTTAGACTCAACAAAAGCCCCATACAACATTGCCTTAAATGGGCTTGAAATTGCCGCAATTTTATTGCGAACAAAGTTAATCTCCTCATCACCAATACAAAACGTTACACCATTATCCTCCTTCAAAATCAAACACTCACTTTTCTTGACAGTTGTTGCCTGAATTGTCTTTGTATGTTCCTCACAACATTTGCAGTGGTCATAGACTGATATTGGTTCATACCCGGCCACCAATGCAGCCTTAGGACATTCAAGAATGAACCCACTACAATCCATAGATGAAAAACCCACAAGTTCATCTTCTCTCCTCTCAAACCTTAACCAGGCTGAGAGCACAATCTTTGAGTGCACATCTATAGCATATTGCCTTGCAGACCTCAGACACCTTCTTAACAGTTTAGCATCACCTAAACAGGACAAATAGGCATATTGTTCCACGCATAGCAAAGATTTATCGGACTCCAAACAAGTTTCAAGTCTCCGATAAAGTTCAGCCAAGGCTTTTACAAAATGGATTGGCTTGAGGTGAGGGTCTATGGAAGGCTCGAGGAGGTCAGTTGTTGGGAGACCATAAGGAAGTAGAGGTTGAGCTACTGAGACAGAGTTGGCCTTAAATGATTTTAAACCAATAAATTTAATTATTTTGCGATTGTTAAGCTTACTTCCGGTGGCACAACCAGAAGAGCCACCGGTGGAGGTGTCTGGTGGGCTTAATGCGTGTACTTGGGTGCTCTTGAATCTTTCTACGAGCTTGAGACCACGCATTTTATACAAAAATATATACTATGTTGTTTGCATATGTGTAAGTGTGATTGAGCAGTACTGATATAGAAATGTTCCCTCTTTAAACAAATGTGAGGAAAAAGAGCATGAAGGCGTCTATGAAAAGTTTATTTACCTCTGGCTGCTAAGGAAGCGCAAACACCAACAGACCAACAAGAAAGAATGAATGGAAGATAAAGGAACCTGTTGCAGACTACAGGCTCAAACGGGTGCTTGTTTCTCGGGAAAGAGAAGGAAGATTTGCAAAAGAATTTCAGTGTTTGCGTTTTCTCGCTCTTACTTTCATGGTGGAATAGATTTTTCTTCGAGAGCTCCCTCCCTATTTCTATCACTCAGAGAGATACAGTATATTATTTTTCTGAATTTTGTCAGTTTTGGTTACCAGAACCTTTTGGTGTAGATTCGGTGACTCACTCCAATCCAAAGGAGTTTCAGTACCTCTAACCACTGCATTATTACCACATCATCTGCACGAGGATGTAAGAGTTTTGGTCAACCGGGTAACTCATGGCCGCTTAATAATTTCTTCTGATTTTTAAGGCATCTTCTGCCTAACTTTTGGATTGTTAACAGCAAAAAGTAAATTAATTGGAAAATTGCTTGTTAAGCAAAGGTGAAAATGACACAATAAATCTCATTGATGACCAACACATAATAAATTTTTAGGATGAGGATGATACGAAACCAATGTGCCTGTAGAAAAAACACATTGGTTTTGGGACCTTACGCTTGATTTTGTGTTATCTCACAGTTCCAGTTGAAAGAAATAATTGAAAAAAAAACATAAACAGCACTCTCTCGTCATTCACCAGTCATTTGTCATGAATTAGATGAGTTTGGTTCATTGGTGAAATGTCGGAATCATGAATAGAGAATAGTCCTCCAAATTATTAAGATAAAAAGGCACTTCCCCATCAAAACCACCTATCTGATCTAAACAAATCCATGTATCACATCTAAAGAATATATATTTTACTGCACAACCTCCTGAAAACACATGCTTGTGTCCAGATTTGGTGCTAATTATTGACTTAAAAAAATGGAAATGGGGCACTCGTGGACCAAATTATTGATAAGTAGGCACTCGTTAGATCCAAGTACACCTTGCAAACAATAAATTACTTGCCTTTTTTATTTTTCTTCCACGATGTGATTCTGACAGCTGATTGGAGGACTAAATTATTCATGTTTGGTTGAACATCTCCAATATGTCTTTTAAACATAATCACCCAACTTGCAAAAATCCTTTTTCCGAAAAAGCATTGACAGAACTGAATATATACCATTGTCTGAAAGCAATCAAAAGAAGCCAATAAGTGTAACGACGTGTCTAGGACCCCATGTGAGGAGCTCTGAACCGGCCAGTTCATCAGTTTTTCTTGCTTTGACATCTTGATTGAGAGAGCAAAGAGTAGCAGGCCAAATTGCAGCAACTTGTGCGCACGTCCGCGGACTGGGTTGATCAACATTTCCTGAAAATCTACGCAATAACCTATAACATTTAAGTTTACAAGTTTCAATCACGCATCAATTCAGCCTAGACCCTTCTCCAGGGCAGAGTCTTGTTATATATGATAACATACCGAAAAAGAATTGAACATTCAAAGAAAGCCAGTTCATCAAAAGCTAATAACACAGCCAAGATGCTATCATTTCAAAATTTTATAGTTTAATAAAATATGAAGACAAAGTAAAACGTTTGGCTTAAAATAAATAGGTTTAAAGGATGTTACAGATTTTTCACTTGTCGAGCCATGCAGTTAGGCTGTTGGCCACAGGGTAGAGACTGTCTACAGTGTCAGTCATTAAGTTATCGCATATTTTAAACATGAAAACAGATGAAACCCACTTCTAGGGAATTCTATCCTTCAGCTGAAAATGTTGAACCATTAAAGTCAATCTAAATTGCTTGGTGCATGCCTAAAGCGAGAACAAGACCGCCACAGTTTTAACCCTGTAGCTGAACCTCAAAGAAAAGGATGATTTTCAAGAATCTAGTCAATGTATTGAGAATAAGACTGCTACCAGAACATATGTGCATCTTTATAATATAGTCTATAATTTATACATCAACCCCGGAATACACCAGTGTGCACATGAACCAAGAGTAAGACCCTCAAATTTACTTATGATTTACATGTCGATCAACATATCCACTACGAAGCCATCCACGTCTATACAAAATTCACACATTCAGAAAGCTCCAGGAAAGTGAGTGTTCGTGTGATAAAATCTTGACCCCTTGAAACAAATCTTGGAGGCGACGGCTGTTCGTACGAGTCACTTAAAGCATTTGAATTATCCAAAGCTTATATTTCTTTATATACAGATATACAAGACAAGGACCAATCAAACTTGTATCTGAGAGACGCTTGCAAAGTTTAAGATAAGCTTCAACATTTTCTGATTGTTGGATCCTTTTTCTTAATCCCTGCAGTACAGCTACCCTGTCCAAATACTCTGGAGACAAACCCAAATCAAGCATTTTTGTCAGTGCTTCGGCAGCATCGTTGAAATGCCCTCCTTTGATGTAACCTCGCAACAACCAGGATAAGGTTTTCTTCTTACGCAGAGAGTTCATAACATCCACTCTAGTAAGTAACCGTGAAATTGCACTACCCTCTTTTTGGGAAGCACAGATAGCTAAAACAATGTCATACAGGTCTCCATCTGCTTCTTTACCCACAAGCTTCATCTCCCACAACTGTCTTTCAGCGTCGAGTCCACGACCGGCACAAATATACATAGCAAGAAGCCTTTCATGAACCACCCCATAAAATGAAGAGCCTCCCTCTTGGATAGCCCAACTAGACAAGAGCGCCCCATCAGCTAGAAGATCTGATTGATATTTTTCAATAAGCTCTACATTTTCCAAATCAAGTTCAGCCATAAAACCGGACCTCACATAACCTTTCAACTTTCGTAAAGCCTTTCCGAATTCATTTAGCTCTTTAACCACAGCTGTCATTGCAATAAGGTAGCTGTAGACCTCTGGCTTCAATCCAGCGTCTCTAAGATGGATCACCAATTTGACAGCATCCCTATAGTTACCTTCAGCCTGACAAAAGAGAATTCAAGTTTTTATTTACATAAAATTCAACAAACCACCTGACCTTTTTGAAACACTCACACTAAAATGGAAATAATTATTCAATGATAAGCAGCCTAAGAATTTTGAATCAACTCGACCAATGTTATAGTTATACAATTGCAAAACAAAGCTGACAACTCTCTTTGAAGAATAATCTTTAACTAACAATCAGAAGAGGCACAAGCGAGTAGAACCACTAAAAAAGAGGCTGTTGCAATTCTGCTGGTACAATGCTATAACTCCTGATTGCATAGCATTGTCACACAGTTCAGCCACAAGATCCAGGGCAGGGGCATCAAAATAAAAAGAAGATGATGGAAACTTCAAATATTGGACATGTTCCAGCAATTTCAACTAACAATCTCATGAAGTAATTCAACTCCACCAACAAAATTCTAGCAACACAATGTGATCCAGAAAGAAATGCCCCCTTAGACAAGCAGTTTCCAGATTCCCCTTTTACATTCTAGTTTTTGTCACATTCAATTAAGTAAAATAAAATTTGTAACTGTAGAAAACAAAACTCCATGGCCAGGATACTATTAAAGAAAACTGACAGAAGTCTTACCATCATCTTCCAAGCAAGGTAACCAGTTGGGCCTCCTTTTTGTCCTTCCCCATCATCCTCTGCGTAAGCTATATCCCGTCTCAAGACCTCTTTCACAAACAAAACTGCACTGTCCTTCTTTCCCATTTCCCAATACAGTGAAATCACCTTCTCAATCATACTAAACCCCGGCTTCAGCCCAACACAATCCATGTCCACAAGAAGGTCAACCACATCCCCAACATCACGCTCCCCTTCAATATACTTCTTGACCCAACCACACATAATGGAAACCATAAGCTCCACTGTTTCCTTATCAACCCGATTCTCCTTTTTGAGCCATTCAAAAACCTCAAGGGCACACCATGAGTCTCTCCCCTCCTGGGAGAAGTATACTAAGACTAATTGCAATTCTCTGGCTGATAATCGATCATTCATTTCCTCTAATATATCAGAAGGCTCCCTCGTCATTCTCTCTAGTTCTTCAATTGCCTCAAAAAACTCTTCACTCATTTCATCTTCATCGTCACTGGTTAAAGCCTGGTCCAATTCAACCGACTTAAACAACCTAAATTCTCGAATTTTACCCTGTCTACTGGCTATAAAACTAGGGTTTTGGTGATTTGTGATTCTGGTAGAAATTCTTGCAGAGGGTTTAATTATAATACTACTGTGAAATTGAGGAGCAAGACACTTATAACGCTGAAGGGAAAAATAAGGAGAAAATGCAAAACCCAAATCAGTAGCCGAAGCCATTTCCCAAATTCTACGAAAATTTTCAAATTCAAAATAAGAAACAAAGCGATGGCATAGTGTCTGCCGGCTGCTAAGATTAAAGACAAGAAAACAAAATAATTATCTCGAATTCACCGCAGAGTAAAGCTTCGGGTTTTATCTAAAAAACTTCACAATCAAAACTTCAAGACGCTAAATTCTACAATCTTTATCGTCCCCCACAACGTTCCCAGCATCCAACCAGGAATTAAAGTTCCAGCCAGTAAAACAGGAAAGAAAATCAACAAAGTGCACGTGTGAGCGAAAAATGAATGGATAAAAGTGAAAACTGACGGATTATTCTTGGTGGGAAAATTAAGGCAAAGATATGTGTGATGATCAAAACCCTGAATGAAGGGTCAAGGAATAGCGTGGTCTTGGTTCATAACAGCAACAGCAACAGCGGTTGTTGCAAATGGCTCTCCCTTAACACCCGCCGCAAGCAAGACAAAGCTGTCTTTGTGCGAATGTTTCTTTCAGTTGAACAAGCTAATACGTGTCCGAATGAGGACTCTTCCCCCAATCTGCTTATTTTTGTTTTTATTATTTTCATTTTCTGACTTCAAATTTGCTTTTGTTTGTTAATTTTTGGTAATGGGATAACCCGAGCGGAGGCAAGGAATTGACAGAGGATTCCTTTCTTGGTTTTACCCAACTTTCAAAGTCTTCAAGTTCATGAATTTATATGTGATGTTCTTCAATCGGCAAAGAGAGACTAAAAATTAAAAATAAATAATAAAAAATAAAATTTTCAAAAATTATTTATATGTAATTTGATGATTTTCTTTAATAAAAAATATTTTTTTTTACGTTATTTTGTTATTATTTTTTATAAAATTTTTTAAAAATTTAATATTTAATTTAACGCTTTTTATATCAAATGTATAAAATATTTTTAATACGGAATTTTTTTTATTAATTTTTTAAAAATTCATTTGACTTAAAATTAAAAATAAATTATTTTTTAATTCAAATTTTGAGTCATTATAAAATTATTAATTTTAATTTATAAATCAAATCAATTCATAGCAATAGTAAGCGATAAAAAGTGGCATAATGTTCAAGGACAACCTATTTAATACTTGTCACGTACACGGCTGGGGTCTAAATTCTACATCGCCGGTGGCTGGCAGCTATGGGTTGAGAAGGAGATGGGTCCATGTGGTTGGCTTGGACCTGAATTCCTAACTGGCCGAGCTCTCAGTGTGGCTTACTTTTGGGCCAGAAGGCCTAGGACCATCCCCTATGTATGTATGTATGACGAATGGAACATGCACAGATGACATGCCTGCATGATGAATATGACTGGCCAAAGAGCAACAAAATATAATAGAGACAAACATGCTCATTCTTGGAATAGTGGTTTGATCCGCATAAATAGGGCTACGTATTCCCATGCTAACATTATCTTATTAGACATGCAATATTATTATCATGTTTGGGGTGGCATACAATTGAATTAAATTAATGGGAAATATTGTTCGGAGTTGACCTTACACTGACACTGATTTCAGCTGCTTCTCTAGTCTCAATGAGAGTGAGAAGATCAAACAAAACAATTCATTTTAGGTTTATAAAAACAATTCACATGCAAGACTTCGTACAACCTATTGATAACTACAGAATGCCTAAGTCTCTCACGTCTTTCCCAAGACTAATTATTCTATTTTGTTTTTGGTTAATGGGTCGATCCATGTTGTGGAACACACCCAAGTTTAGGAGAGAAGTACCATAATTAAACATTTGATCGATTGATTTAACTATAATCTTTTTCGCGAGGGGTTATCACCATCTTTTGGTGTATAAAGAAGAGAGTTCTGATGCGTGATAATGGAAGGACTCTTCGTTTTCATGGGAATTTAAGCAGTTTTTAATTACCATGACTTGTTACAATTCATTAAGATTATACAGCTTCGACTAGGCATTGTTTCCATGGTGTTCAATAATTGAGTGGAATGGCATCCAAATGGGTAAGAGGGTCGTTAATTTTTGTGCAGCACAGAGAATCAAAAACCCTGTATGAAATCATGGGAGAGATGTAGGAGGAAAACCACATTGAATCCAATGCATGTCAGGACCATACATTATTATTATTATACTACAAATAAGTCCAATTGAGGAAGAGATTAAGAGGAATCTTGGAGAAGGCAAAAGAAAATACAAGTTTTGTTGTTATTAGGTGAAGGTGAAGGTGAAGTCGTTTGGGGAATAAGCAAAGGCAAATCCGTGAACACCGACAGCAAGAATCATCGGCACAGTCCTCCCCACTCCCCCGTCTCGCTTCTTATGTACCGCAGTTCATGCTTCTAGGTTTCATGTTATTCATTTTGTTTCTGGCTCTTTCCTAGCTATTCATATATGTTGACCTCCAGGATTAAACCTAGTAAACTAATTTCTATCTGTTTCAAAGTTATATTACTTTAGTCAGTCAGTATAAATAATATAATAGAATTATTTATTTTTTTATTAATAATAAAAAAATTAATTAAAATAAAATTTAATTTTTAATTAATATAATAAAAAATTTTATATAATATATTTTTAATTTTTTATTTATTATTAATAATTAATTAATTAATTTTTTTATTATTTATGTTAATACAATAAGATTATTATTATTTCTAAAACTTTCTTAACAATGTTATGCTAAAATATTGGGTTATCATTATCATAATAAAATATTTAAAAATCCGTGTGCTCGATAATAACTGCATTTTACCTTGTTATGTATGTGTCAATTCAGTTAAAATTCAAACCTTTCACCATCCCATACGACAGCTACTCCAACTATTACCTTTCTATGGCTACATACATGGTGATATGATATGATATGATATGATATTCACATGTATCATGTATGTATGTCGACGTGCATGCATTCATAGGAGATCATCTGGTCCCATAGGTTGAAAAATATACACGTGCCCTATGACTTCAAGGATTAGGGTATGTCATTTCTGGCAGAGAACTTGGCTTCTACAGGAGTAAATATTTGTCCTGTAATTCAAAGTTATGCAAGCATTTTTGTCATTTTGGCTCAAGGGAGAGAAGAAAAAGCAGTGGAGGAATTAAGCCAATTCCCACATCCGGATGTTTAAACGATTTTAGTTAGATTCGATCACTTCCACTGAAGTGTATCAATATTCTTCTCTTTCTCATAGGCACAAATCTTGAAGTAGTCATGAAAGAGGGAGATATCAGTGATGGTCCGGAGGTGGATCTTTTTGACAGAGATGAGGATGAGGAAGAAGATGAAAGCAAGACTAAAGCTAGTGCAAGTTCAAGCAACAGCGTAGTCGAGGAAGGTGAGAAGAGAGCAAGATCTAGTGGGGTGCGGCCATATGTACGATCAAAGGTGCCAAGGCTGCGCTGGACTCCTGATCTCCATCTTCGTTTTGTTCAAGCTGTAGAGAGACTCGGGGGCCAAGAGAGTAAGATCCCTCGTAGATATATCTTCTTGCTTTATCGATCGAAAGTGCTCGCGAGAGAAGATTCATTACTTGTATTTCCTAAACATTATTTTCACCTTTTATGATTTTGTCCAATTTGTTGGGCGTAGGAGCAACACCTAAACTGGTTTTGCAGCTAATGAACATCAAGGGGCTTAGTATTGCTCATGTCAAGAGTCATTTACAGGCAAGTTGTTCTATTATTAACTCACTAAATTTTGAAAAGAAAGGGCACATGCATTTCTACACTTTTAAATGCTTATGCACGACTGCAGTGCTTAATTTCTTTGTGTATTTGTGATATTTGAGAGCAGATGTATCGGAGCAAGAAGATTAATGACCATGGTCAAGGTATACAAAACTTTGCATCAATCTATTGTCACTCTAGGATTGGAGACTTATGGTAATCTGTTGGTAGTTGAATTATAATTAAGTATATTATGTCTAACATTGGAACTGCCTTTTACGAACAGTTATTAACTCTAGGGGGCATCTTATGGGATCTACGGCAGATTATCACTTTTCTCACAATCTTTGGCACCACTCGATGCTTCAAAATATCAATCAAAAGATTGGTACCAACTTTAGGTATGATCAATCAAACCAGTACGAAAATTCTTGCTTCAAAAACAATTTTTTGAGTTGTTTTGAAAAGCTTTCCATCGATCAGTCGATTAATCTTCTTCTTTCTCTCTAATATGGTATAGTGATTGGATTGGTCATGGAAATTCGATGCGCGGTTCTCATAGTAATATTGGAACCGGTGCTGGCATTCGAGGCTCACTATTGAATAGAATTATCTATGGAGAGATTGGAGTATCAATGGACTTTTCAACATACAGCTGTGATTCCATCCAAACCCAGGCAAGGTCTAGTATTCTCCCCACCCTATGGCCTGGAACAGAAGAAAGAATGAAATGCTTTAATTGTTATCCAACTCCAGCTACACCAAGCTCGAAATGGAGTATCAATGGACCGGAAGAGAGAAGCACAACAAAAAGGAAAGCTGTGGATCACGATGACCTTGATTTGAGCCTCTCACTCGGCACAAAATTGAGGAAAGAAGAGGTTAGGACAAAACATTGGGATGATGAAGAATTAGAAAGTAATTTGCTTCTTTCTTTGTCTTCTCCTTTAACTAGGGAAATTTATTCTACGAATCCAAAAAAGCATGGCATGTTAAATGAAGGTGATGATACAATAAATCCGAAATTGGCAAGTACTCTGGATCTGACTATATGAATTAGAGAATTCTAGTGAGATCCTGTGGTACTTGTACAAGAGGACACCTAAATTAAGATCATTGTTAAGTAGTGTGGTGTGAAGTATTAATGCCAACAACTCTCAATTCATCATCTAATGTCATGATTTCTCTTTGATTTTATATGCATCTTCTTATTGACAGTTAAAATCTTCATTCATTTTGCTTAAATCTAGCTTTGAAAATTGTAAATTGCCTATATCTGTCTCTTTAATTGACAAGTAGCCTCTGCTGCATGAGACACAATATAACTTTGCTATGTATTAATATTGTCTAGTAATTCCTATAGGCCATAAACATTTACATCTACAAAATGTTCAGAGTTTCCAGTTGACGTTTTGGGAATTCTTACAGCTCCTGTGGTAGTCGTGACGGTGCTGTGGAGGACTGGTGGATCAAAGAGCCTGTGGCTAGAGGGGGTTTAGGGTTTCACAAAATAATTGGCCAAACTTTAAGCTGGACCTCAAAGATCTATCTTATCAAATAGCAACGCCTAGCCGGCTCAAAGATATTATGGTTCAAAATACAAGACAGCAATTAAACTATATTTATAATCTCCTGTTTCTCTAATTTTACATGCACACCCAAGAACCATAACGACATCGCATACAATCTTAACCATACAACGCAAACACCCAAAGTTCAACGAAGAGATATCGATTTACCATGCCCTAAGAAATCAAGCAAACTCTTTTAAGGTTTCACATGAAGCCACTAGAAGGATCTAGGTTCACATTATTGTCATTCAAGCCAAGAATCTGCTCTATCCTTCCCAGGATTGAGTTGATCATATCGGTTGCGGACGCCCTGACCGACTATTGATGCTTGGGTTCGGCATCTGCCCCATACCAGTTTCCCAACCAGCTGGCATCATCAGCATATCATGGCTGGGATTTTGCAGCTGTTGTTGCTCCATGTTGAGCAGGTCAAAACTATTTGTTTCTGCATTTCGATCAACACATTGGACTGCAACTTGCTTCATCTGAAGCTGTTTCTCCCTCGACGTTTGTTCTGTGTTCTCTACATATTGGCCTACCCAAAGAAATCAGGCTAATATCATAATAATTTCTCATTTCATTTTTTTTTAACATATCGTATGAGATTATGCCAAAGAAAACAAGAATTTGAAGAATCAAACAGACAAATAATCTGATAAAAGAAAACTTCTTGTAATAAAGAATGATTGGAGTCATTAATTGGTTTCAAATCAAGGTTAAACACGTAAGAAGACAAAGATAGAAGTAACCGTTGGACCAAGTCAATTATTTTCTTTGACAAGTGGCTGACTAATGTTTGTTTTGACTCTTTGACCAATACTAGAAATTTCCTTGAGCTCGTCGGTTATGACACTAGGGTTCCACTTCAAATCAAAACTTAAACAGAAGATCAATCAAGGCGTCTGACGTCAATTATCTTGAGGCATTCTTACAAGGAAATTTTATGCTCTGTGTTTTGGCTCAAATCATTTAAGATCATGTGCTCTCTCATGGTCACAAGTACGTTTGGTGTGTAAGAAATGAAAGCATATGGAAGAAATGAAATTTTATTCTTACAAAATATTTAGACGCCTAATCAAAATTTCAGAATTTTTGGAGAATTCAAGGAATTAGGTAACCTAGATTTATCACCTTAAAACGAGATAATTAATGGGTTATATGTTCTATTTTAGATTACCTTGCTGGTTTGGATTTGTACAAACCATTTGTCCTAGCTCAGTCTGACATAAACTGGGATTCATCATTTCCTCCATCGCAGATTCCCAAACAGGCATCTGCCCTTGCTTTTTCTGCTGTTGACTCAGATGGAGTTGCCTCAGTCTACTCACTTCTGCCTTCTTCTCTTCGAGTTCCGCTGGAATTAACAGTAGAGAAGTGTTAGTATTTGATATGGAGACCAAGACGCACGCACGCAGACAGAGGGGGGGTGGGCGTAATTTCATTTGCTTGGTTACCACTAGTGAGTAAAATGTTGGTGGTGCAAGTGATAATGCGTTGATTCAAGCTTTCTTGAACCCTTTCCAAGAACACATGTTTGTTTCTGTAGAGCGTAACTTGAGGATGGAGTTCGGCAATCCGAGTCTGTAATTAAGTATATATGAAATAGGGAAAAGAGCAAAGTTTAAAACTTTCGTGGATTCAAATTAGTTACTAGAAATAATGGAGAAGATACATATATGGCTTACCTCCAAAGCCTTGACCTGCATTTCCATGTCAGTAACGTATTGAAGCTTCCTCATTCTAGATTTCTGTGCAGAAACCCGATTTGACATGATCCTGCAAACAAAGCAAGATAGACTTAGCTAAATTTTTCAGTATTATCTATTGTTATAATATCTTGGTTATCAATTATGACAATTTCTCCTAAAAAGAGAGAGAGACAGATGATAATTAAAATGGATTCACCGTCTAAGCTTTCTGGGGTCCATGTGATGTTCAATGGTACGAGGACAACGGGTTTGGACAGCATCAGTCCGAGAGTACCCAGTAGTTTTTACATAGTTATCACCACTGGGAATCAAATTCTTACCAAACGGAGGAGGTGGGTTCTGGGTTGTGTTGTTACCATCATTCACTAACGATGAAGGAGTTGTTTTAGTATCAAACGGTGGATAACATGACTTACTGTCACCATTATAGTTCATGAGGTAGGGTTTTTTCCACTCCTGAAATGAACTGGTGACTGAAGCAAGACTGTCGATTTGCCTTTTTGGACAACTGGGTGGTAATCCCAGCACCATTTTTGCCCTATTCACACCCTCCATGTTTAAACACAATTTATCACCTGCATTTGGCATAAGAGGCAAACAAAAGAAAACATCTGTTAGAACAAAGAAAATTAAACCTTCTAGAAAATTAAAAGAAACAAGACTAGACTTAAATTCTGTTCATACACTAAGAGAATCCAATAATGTAAATGACCTGAGCTTCAGACGCTCGTCTGGTCCCAATTTATACAGATAACTACAGCAAATTTTCCTAATATGACCTTCATATTTCACCGTCTGTAATTAAAGTCAGTGCTTGGTTAATCACTCTCATAAGCCAAAATTCAAAATTACCCTAATATTATGAGAAAAAAAAATGCTTTACATTGGTTTTGAGCTTGACTATTTTGGTCAATTCAGGCAGCATTATGAGATAACGATGCTTTTTGAGCTTGGTTTTCTTACTTGTTTCATCCATGAGCTTGGTTTTCTTACTCGTTTCATCCATGCTTATCTCTAACAAGGTAACTTTGTAATGGTAATTAAGACACTCCAATACGTGGGATCATCGATAGCTGTCGCTTATGCAATGTAATTTGAATGCACGAGAAAGACACCGGACCTCCAGAAACTGAATACTAGCCAAGTATGGAACCCTAATCATTACATGACAGCCAATAACTCAGCAAGATGATGCCACCTGTGCTAGCCAACACACGCTTGGGTGGATTAATTCTCCGTTAAGTTTATGCACTAGAATATCATGTATTCAAAATTTTATTATATTATTTATAAGTATATATATTGAATTTTTTTAAAAATATATAATAAATATATTTTACAATTACAAACATACAATATCATACAACTTCATTGTTTGTGATTTAACCTTTAAATCACCTTATAAATTAGAATAATATTACGATTAACCATCGTATTTGTGAAAATTTTATCGATTAATTACAAACACGTGATTTAATACATAATCATTCTTTGTTTAAATTTTAAAGTATTTTGTCGATTAGTATTTATGTTTGTGATTTAGTAAAATATACTTTAATCGATGGACATAATGATAGTGGATGCATCATTAATTCGATAACATATTCAAAATATGTTTTCACTTTTATTAAAATACAAAGTTATACAAAATGGAAAGTATTATCGACCAAAAAAGAGTGGAAAAATTCTACCAAAATATTATTAATTTCGATATTGCATTTAGAGATGTACATGTTGCAGATATGGAGAGGGGAAGTATCCATTGTTCAGATAATTAAATCAAATTAAATATTATTTTTTTTTATTTGTCATATATTAATTAGAAAATCCTTTTTCAGACATGTCTATGTAGTTCGAAGAAAAATTATTGGCAATTGCAAGGGAATGTAGCAGTTTGATTAATGCTCCTTAGGTTTCAATGGCAATATGAAGAGAACAAGAGATAGAAAATGACTGAAAGTCCAGTCCAGTGCGGATGACATTGAAGGAAAAAAAAATGACACAAACTACCAATTATTTAAGATAATAAAGGAGATTCTTAACCCAGGAGCAGCAAGCAGATGCCAGAAACGATATCACAGGAAATTGAAGCCTTGATTTGAAGGGTTCGTATCAGATCCGGGATGGTTGTCTGTATGCTCCGGCTGGTGATAGTTCTGATCAGGTCCCATGTTCACCGACTCCGGTTGTTCTTGATGTTGATTTCCTTCGTACAAATGCTTCAATGTCTGCTTCTCCCGCTTCAGTTCCTCATACCGAGCTGTAGAGATTATTGGATCATTATATTGGTTCATTCGTTTGTCATTAATGGGGGAAAGAAAGAGGAGGGATGAAGAGAGATCACCTTCTTTGATTGTAAGTTCACCAGAAAATGCAGAAAGCTTTTGTTGCATTGAACTATTTTCTGCCCGCAGTAATGTGTTCTGACGATCTACATATTTGATCCTAGGAGTGGTAATCTCTATTTCAGCCTGCATAGACAAGGATTTAGAGCCAAGCGTAAGATTTGGTATTATGCAAACTCGGACAAACATCTGTGTATAAAGCTGAGGGATGTTTTGTTTAATTACCTGGAGAGCTTTCACTTCTGTTTCGAGGTGCAGAACATAATGGAGCTGCTTAAGTCGATATCTCTGAGAATATTGTCTGCTTGCAAGAAGTCTGCCACACAAGCGGAAAAAAAAATCTTTTAAAAGTAAAATAACAATAATCTTGAAAAGGAACGTATATACAGAACGGGGAGCGTAAGTCCACCGTCTCTGCCTCTTGGCTTCTTGGTTAGTATCCCGAGTAGCCACGTTTTCAGTGGTTATCTGAATCTCCTGCCCCGCAGGTGTTGCAGGTTCTTTGTTAGCATGGTCATTTCTGCGATTAGAAGATGGTGGCACAGGAATAGGAGGCAGAGAATGGACGAGTTTCTTCTGCCTGCTCTCCATTTCATACCTACAAAACAAACCACGCAAAATTTCATAACAGCGAGAATTTCACAGAAATATATTACAGAAACTTTGAGAGTTGAAATTGCTGCGAATACTCACACTGAAACAGGGAAGAAATTAGAAGAAGGACCAGGTTTAGCAATCAGGATTACCTTATCTCTCCTTTTATAGCCGGTAATTTACTCCAGAACCCTGCAGCCTCAACCGGCTCCTTCAAGTTTCCGGTATTGCCACCCGTGCATATGTAAGATTCTTATATGTGATTCCATATATGGCGAAGCCTACCATTCTCTATTTATGTAAATTCCCAAAGTATCCCAAAATGGACGGAAAACATGTGGACGTGGACGTGTATCCTTTCGGATTCTTTAGTCTTTTCATCAAACCCTGATTAGGGTGTCACCTATAGAATGTAACTGATGTACTCAGAATGTAATTGGTAAGCCTGTAAGTACAATGTCAATATTCTTAGTGTGCCATTGGAAAAAACACAGGGATGGGTAGAACCAAATCAAACCAATGATTTGGATTGATTTTTTTTCAAAAAATTTATATTTGAAATACTTGAAACATGATTTTGTTATATAAATTTTAAATTATTATATTAATACACTGTCTAATATATATTATATTAGAATGAACAATTTTTATTATAAAAAATTACGTAAATCATACGTTAAAATATTTAATAACAAAGTAAAGAATCACATTTTTATTTTTTTAAAAAAATACATATTACTGAAATAGAAAAATAGCAATGCATAAATATTTTCTCAATAACTATTAAACTAAAATCGTCAAAACTATACGATTAAATAATAATAATAATATTTTTATTATTTATTTTAAAATATAACTAATAAAATTTCTAACAGTACATGAATTATTGTATAAAACCAAAAAGACTAAGTTAGCACCCAATGGAACTATGAAAATAACTTAATTAGAAGATCTATTGTTAGTGGTTATTAAGTGAAAATGTTGTTATACGATGAATCTTAAATTTTTTGAATAATAATAATTTATAAATAAGTAATTTATATATTTAAAATATACAAAAATATCGTTAAAATATTAAAATTTTTTGAATTTTAGCTCTTTTTCTTTAGTATTGTTATACCGACCGTAATTAAATTGAACTATTTTTTTTTATCCCTAAACATCATCCAATTCTTTTTAATCCTTTGAATAATTTCTAAAAGAAATTGTAAATTCCACCGTACAATAAAGAAAAAATAAATAAATAAATAAATATATATATATATATACACACACAAGGTGAGTTGTTTATTGGTAACCGTCAAAAATATCACACCCAGTCCATTTATGGTATTTAATCAATTTTAATTTCTAGTCACGTATAATATTAAACCCACCTCAGCCGAGACCAGCCCAGCTCTCTGATTAATTTTGATAATGGGTTAAAATTAATTAGCAGGATCGCAATTGGGCCGTATAACCAAAAAAAAGCCCAAAAGATTTCAGAATTGCCTTCAATCAGCACAACTGGCGGCTGCCTGTCCTTGAATGGTATGGTACACCAAGTAACTTGAGAACTTCTATTTTTGGCGGCATTTGAAAAAATTTGTTAAAGATTGATCTGACGGGAGGGTAACGTAATTGATTAATGGCCATAGAAAAACTAGTCAAAGGACGACTAGCATTTAAAAAGCAATGGCTTTGAAAAATTTGTACGTCTTCTCGTTCCCAATCTCTCCAGCGAGGAAGTCCTTCTCCTGCTTTGTCCCTTGTAGACCAATCGCTTCTCGCTTTGCGCACTTCTCACTCTATTCTACTTTTACTCTCTCTGCTTTCACCTTCACTTCCAGTTCCACGGCTTACATTCCTCAGTCTCGTCGGAAATTAGCATCGCCTTCCGCCGCTATGATTCTTCCGCAGAATCCGGTTCTTTCCGACGTTTGCGCTTCTGGATTTACTGCTGTTGTCGCGCTGTCCGCTCTCCGTCTATGGGAAGAAACCGCCAAACGCGACATCTTCGACCAGGTAAGAAATTGGACTTACTCTTTTGTGGATTCGATTTTGATTTTCTTGTTCGTGAACAGTTTCAAGTTGTGCGATAATTGCTCTTCGGCTGGGGAAAGTGAAAGCTGAATTGTCATTTGCTGTACTAGGAAGTTGCTTAGGTAGCTTTTGTTGTTGCGTTTTATGGTTAGAAGCGAAAACTAGTTGGAAATGCCAAATTTAGAACTGGATTGTACTACTTATACTGTTCAAAAATTAGTTAAGCTTACATTGGTCAAAGTTTAAAATTTTTGCATCTTGGTGTTTGTATTTGTGGTGATTAACTGTAGATTGATGTGTGCTAAAAGAAGATCTTAAGTTTTGTGCATAAATGTGCGGAAGTGAAGTATTGGTTTCAGTTAGTTGTTAATCTCAATTAGTATTTTAATTTGTACATGTTTTTTGGATCTAGAAACGTGCTTGAGAGTGCCCACAATGTGAAAATGAGCTAAAAAGTTTGTTAACAGTTCTCAACTTTTTGGAGAGAAGTTCAAATTTGTGTTAAGTGATCAAATGTGTTTTTGAATGCATGTTTGCATTTGAGATTAGATCAATCTGACTGGCATAATTTCTTAGTTAAGGTCCTCTATGTAATAGATGCCAAGCGTTTTGTTGATTTATTTCTCTCAAAGTAATGGTTCATTCATAGCTTTAATCAATCTGTTGAAATGGGTGAAATCTGCATCTCTTTAACAGCACTTAATGTCCGAAAAACCAATCAATTAAGCATCTCTTGTTTTCTGTTCATCTTCAGGGATTTCATATCTTTTACTTTTTTTTGTTTGTGTAGAAATTGAATCGGAAGATCGTGCATATTAGTGTTGGGATAATATTCATGCTTTGCTGGCCATTATTCAGGTAATCTCATGGTTGAAGAAGCTTTATGTAACTATACTACGTATCTGCATGATGAAACAGCTATTATTGATCATTGCAGTTCTGGACTTCGAGGAGCAATTTTAGCAAGTCTTACTCCAGGTGTCAATGTAATACGGATGCTTCTTGTGGGTTCTGGAGTGTGGAAAGATGAAGCCACTGTGAAGTCAATGAGCAGATATGGAGACCGCAGGTTATAACCTTGAATACTATAAAATTGGGTCAGAATTCCCATTTAATTTACTCAGTGCCCCTCCCCTTGGTCTCGATCCCCCTTAGGGAGATATTTTCCTTTGAACTGACCTAGTTGGCTATGACCTGTACCTGACTATCAAACCTAATTTACTCCTATTGTCAGGAAAGTAATTTGGCGATGGCTCTAATTACTGATTGGGCTGTCATTTGAATGATGATATCTCCTTGGTAGGAATTATTTCTGCTACAAGTTAGCCACCATCTTGAAGGAAATAGCTAGTCTAAACAAAGACTAAACATACAACTTGATGTTTTGGTTCCTTATTATTTTATTTCTCATCATTTATTTTTTATTTCATTAAATGGTTTCTCAATTTCTCCTTGGCTTGCTCCATGCATTAGGGAACTTTTGAAGGGGCCACTCTACTATGCAGCAACAATTACATTGGCTTGTGTGGTATATTGGAGGACTTCCCCAACTGCAATTGCAGCTATATGCAACCTCTGTGCTGGAGATGGTAAGTAAACTGAATCCTTGTGTTTGCCAGTTAAGTTGTAGGATTTTAGTTTTTAACTGTTCAATTTCTTAATTTCTTCTCTTATGTGCTAAATGGAAGCAAGCTGCTTTCAATTTTTTTTTGGGATATTTTTGCAGTCAATTAACTGTCACATAAACCATTTATCATTTGCTCTGTTTTAGGTTTTGCTGACATTGTGGGAAGACAGTTGGGTAAACAGAAACTTCCGTACAATCAAAACAAATCTATAGCGGGTAGCATCGCTATGGCATCGACTGGTTTTCTGGCATCTCTTGGGTAAGTGTTGGTTGGCTATTTTGTTCAATCTTGTAAGTTCTTGCTGACAAGTTATACTGTTGCAGGTTCATGTACTATTTTGCCTCGTTTGGATATATTCAATGTAGTTGGGAATTGGTTTTGGGTTTTTTGGTGGTGTCGACAGCCTCAGCCTTGGTGGAATCACTACCAATAAGTACTCAGCTTGATGACAACCTCACTGTTACTCTAACCTCTGTATTTGTTGGAAGTCTTGTTTTCTGATGGTAGGCAACACAGTCAATCCCAGCCTTGCTTTTGCAGGAAATTAATGCAAGTTGTAAGGAGCAATAGATTGTTTTCGGGCAATTCATGGGTTGATGATGTATGCTTATTGTTGTTGTAATGTGTTCAACCAAAAATGTAGCTATGATACCACGAATGTTGATCTTCTCCAATACCGAAATGCTGATTCTAAGGTTTGAGAAACAAGAAAATTGATCCGTCGAGGTAGATTTTTCCAAGATATGTGGTTAACTTTCTAATTCTGAATGTTTCACCGTAGACGTGGTGAGTTTGGAAGATTTTCGTTTCTGTGGAGCAGCAAAGTTGTTCCTTTTATTGAACAAAACTGTGCTGCTGATTTCATCCAATTTGGCCTCTTTCTTCTCTGCATTACTTCTCTACTTGGTGGGCGAAACTTATTTGTCCGTCTCCGCGATTGAGACACGAATGATGTGCTGGGCTGCGTGACTGCCAAAATTTGTGGTCCGGAGTCCAACAAAATTATGATCAAGTGTGGAAAGAATCAAAAGGATTATAATTGAATCTCCAACTTAGAGAAAAAGAACTACAGAAGGCGTGATTTCATCTTTCTACTTTTGCCGAAAGAAAGATTTAACTCCTTTGATTCTTATCTGGAAAGCTCCAAGCCTAGTGCCTTTCACTATTTAGCAATTGATGATACTCTGTTTAGAGAAATATTACCCAAATTGTAAAATTATTGTAATCTTATTGTAAATTCAGTTGAGTACTGCACACAAGATTAACATAATAATGATCACGCAGCAGACAAATTCAAGCAGCTACACTGTAAGGACATTCGCATAGAATGAGATAAAAGATAGAAGACTTGCAGCCATGTGTACTGTAAGAGAGACTTCTTACATCTGATCTCCATTAATAATGATACGTCCCGCCATTTTCCTATTTTCATAGTTATAAAATTACTGTACGTCACCTTCCTCCAAAAAAAAACCAGTTCACAAGGGTAAGTTTCTGCTAATTTCATTACTAAACTGCAGCTGACGCTCTGCTGGCGAATCACCATCCGCCCTCCTTGATTTCCTTAGCCATGGAAAAGAACAGTTCCGCTGCTCATGGGGAGGGGAATCTAAAACTCCTGATTCAGAATCTCTACTACTGCGCTTCAGATAAGGAAGTGCGACAAGCATAACAAGGAAAAGAGAAAAAGAAATTACCACAACAAGCATCAAGATTTCACCATGCAATCCATAATGCTTATCACGCGTCAAAATAAGCTCATCTTCTTGCAGATTGACTGGACTAATGGCAGGTGAATCTGGGAACCTCGTTGCAGCTACCCATGTTCCTGTCGTCGTCATCTCATCTTTCTTCATATTTTCTTCGAGGTATGGTCCGACTCAGGTATTGATGTTGCATCTACGCGGTGCTGTGCCGTGTTGCGTATGCTCCAAAACTGACTTCTCGTTTTATGCGAGGGGCATTTTGGAAGGTCAAGAATGATTTATAATTGGTTGTAATAGAGAGTCAGACAAAGCATTTGTTGTCCTGTCTATCTTGGGTTGAGGGAGGCCATGAACGGGACCATTCTTTTCCTATTTTGATTCTTGTATCGGCCTTTCAGTTCTATTCTGCATCGACTCATCTGTGGGCAAGGCTGGGGCCCTAATCCATAGAGTTGATTTTCCGGGCCCGTGTAGTTGAGTTGTCGTTTCCGTTAATTTAAATTAAATTTATTTAATAATAAAAACTTTAATTCAGTATATATTAAAAAGCTAAAATATATTATAATTATTTTTATAATATTTGTAATTTAAATATAATTACAAAATTTTTTAAATAAAAAAATTATTAAATCATAAATAAACAATTTATTTATTAAAAATTTTAAATTTAAATATATTATTATTATTATTTAATAATTTTATTATTTTATATTAATTTAACTTATCAAATTTTACGCCTACGTCAGATCATTCAGTACGAACAGTTTGGAGTTGGACACGCAGGATTTTCTTCAAACCAATTATTTTTAATAAAAATATATTTTTTTAAAATGTGAATTCTACCGTCATCAAAGGTGGCAGATGGCGAATCTTCACCACACAGCACACTCCATCGCAAATGGTGGATCCTCGCCCGGCACAAGGGATAAGTGATCAGAGACGTGAGGGTGAATATTAATAAACTTAAAATTATATAATAAAAATATAAAATGCCAGATGGTTATTGTTACGTGGCATGATACCATTAATTCAAGTGAAATCCGGGAATAAGCACACCACCGTAGACAATAGTCGCCATACAACCGATAGCAAGAGACGAAAGGGGAAAGATCTCTCTGCCTCGGTCACCGCCTTTCAGTTTTAGGTACGGTCTCTTATAGGACGAACCAGCGTCATCTGTCGATTCATTGAATCAATTGCGATTCCGGTACAGTTGATGATCTCCGAGTTTCGATTATGTTGTAGTTGTTGTTGTTGTAATTTACGTTTTAATTTCAGCTGAAATTAACATTGGAACACTTGATCTACTTTCATTGATAGTAAGCACACTTAATCAAAATTTTAGACCTTGTAATTGTGTTATTACAATCGCTGTGATATCAATTCGTCAAAAAGGGTTCTTGATTTTGAATTCTTAAATTCATTTACTACTGATGCAGGTTGCTATTTCATTGTTGTGCGAGTTCAATTCAAGACTGTATCTTGATTTTGGTCTCATGTCTTTGCCAAACGAGGATAATATGTCTCCTCATGCTCAGGTATAATTTTCTACTCCAATTACCGCATTTTTGTTGTCAAAATTAACCATCTGCTGCAAAAGTTATATGGGTTGAATCTAAGTATTTATTATTATTATTATTGTTGTTGTTGTCTGTTTTTATTCTTCTTGCATGACAAGAATGCTGGCATTTTTTTTATTTCTTTTGTTTTCTTTTATTTATTTTTGTTCATGTCAATTGAGATGTATTGCATTTTGTTAAGCAATTGCTTGTGTGTATGTTTACAGCTTTCTTCTCATTTTTTCGGGGATCTCTTGGACTCGATAATTGTTGATGTTGCATCTGAGTGTCATCGGATAGCAAGGTTGGGTCTTGATCGTAACTTAGAGGAAGAGGAAGAAGAATTGAGGTTGTCAGCGCAAGCTCGAGCTAGGGTAGCTGATTCTAGTAATAATGGTGAAACAAATAGCAAGTATGTGGTTGATATATTTGGACAAACCCATCCACCTGTAGCCAATGAAATTTTTGATTGCATGAATTGTGGGCGTTCCATTGTGGCTGGAAGGTTTGCTCCTCATTTAGAGAAGTGCATGGGAAAGGTATTGCCCTGGATTCTATAAAATCTTTCCTTTCGTATATATAATTTTCTGGTGAGAGCCATGCTACTGGTTTATGTTAGACCTTTTAAATGGCAAGTTTGTGCCTCCGATATCATTGAAATTCAATTTTAATTCAGATGCAATGTCAAATTTTTTTGTGTGCATTTCATTATCAACATGCTTCTGAGCTTTACTGCAGGGTAGAAAGGCTCGTCTTAAGGTGACAAGAAGTAGCACAGCTGCACAGAACCGGTACTCACGAGGCAGCCCTGGTTCCACATACTCCTCTTATTCAAATTCCACGAGCATGAATCGATTGTCTAATGGAGCATCAGGAGTTGCAGGTGAGGAGTACTCAAATGGATCATTTGAAGAGTTATGAGAAAAACTTAAGAAGAGAAGGGCTGACTAACTGCTACAAGTGACGTGGGAGCAACATAAGCGATGCTTATTGTCGATGAATCATCCTTCAAGGTTTTTATCAGTCCTCAAATTTAGATCTTATTTTATGACACCATGCTGGTTATTCCTGCCTGTATCAGCAACTTCTGTTTCAATATATGCTTTACACTGTTCCTGACTTTACTCAATTCTAATGAAGAATGATTACAGATATTTATCAAATTAATTTCAATGCCAGTAGGCAGTAGAGTTGCCAACATATATTTGGAGAATATAAACAAGGGTGAAGGGTGTCTTAAAGCTTGAGGACCTATCATATGATTATTTACAAGCTGCAAATTGATGCAATTTTGCGGTTGCATAAGAAGGTCCAGTCGAACAACAAAAACCATCTTGTATTCAAAATCGCAACTGTGAACCTGTAAACTGTAAAGGACCCCAAGGACAAATGACTTCAAATACTTGCCAGCAAAATGATTGAATGATCATCATCTCCGTGTCAGCTGGTTCCCTTTCATCGTAAATCATCATCCTCAACCAAGAAAAGAGAGCAAAACTATATTCAGCACAGCACTTCGATGTGAAATGAAACGAAAACAAACAGGATAACTAAAGAGTTTATTTAGTTTGAGGGAGGCCGTGTGACACTTTATTTAACCTCATCCTTTTGTATTCTTCTTTCCTTGAATGTTTGCCAATTTCTATTGTAGAATGATCATGGCACAAATACCTCAGTCTACGAGGAACACAAACACAGATGCCTGGAACCTTACATCGTCGGAAACATCAAGATGTTAAACATAGTATCCTTCCGCGAGTCAGGCAAACTATAAGCTAAAGTAGACACTTGCGTGACTTCTGAAACCTGATGCCCTTGGAACTTGTACTCCTGAACCATCACTCTCATTTTCTGCCAATGATCTCTTACGTTACCATTCTCCGACATCTTGCATTCGTTGTACTGTTCACTCAAAGTCGTGGGGGATTAAGAAAAAATGAAAGGTAGTCAGAGCGACTAGCCAAGACTTGGCCGACTTGTGACGGTGGAAGGACAGGTAGATATAGGGTAGCTGGCACAGCCGAAAATGATGGGCTAGCGGTCAAGTTATCGTCAAGAAACTTGCGGTGGGCAATCGTGCGTTTCTCGGGGATGGGTTCACTTAGGACGTACTTCACTTAGGTGTCAGAGAGGACGAAGTCCAATGTGTTTCTCCATATGTGGTAGCTGATGACGCTGCACTTGAAACGGTATGTCGTTTTTTTAAATTCAGTGTAAACCATTTGCAAAAAACACAGATCTTTTATCTTTGCATAGAACATTTATTTCTAATCAAATTCGGTCAAAAAGCTAAAGTGAAATTAATTAAAATATTTAGAACTAAAGAGAACAATAGGAGAAATAACAGGGACCAAAGTGAAATGTCTCCTGTAAAAGTTCAAAGATATTTTATACAAGGAGTTTTGGCAATCCACAGCAGCAGGAAAGGTCAAAGGGAGAACTATAAAGAGGAAACCATTTGTACAATAATATTACAGCAGCTTCAAAGTGCAACACTCATCCGTATTCTATGATTAAGCAGAGAAAATCACCAAAGCCAAAGTAACAAAGTCACAGGTTCTATCGGGGTCAACTGTGAGCATAGTTCCTTGCAAGTCTATGCAGAATCTGTTACTGTTAGTCAAACAGTTCCCAGTCCTGAGTTATTTTTGTAGAAGGCTGTAAGCTTGGGGTTGGGGCACTTAGGCTTCCCACTCCAGACTCAAATGTCTCCCATTTGGTCGTCACTGACACTGCATTGCTGCCATTGTTAAAAGGATTCCAGTTTCTTGCCTTCAGATTGTCGACCGTGTCCACGAAACTCTGGACACGACGAACCTGTTCAATGGAATTGAAACATGATGATTTCAGCTTTTTCATTGATATAATGCAATTCAACGAGGAAAGCAATGTTGTTGTGAGTTTCTATCTTGCTTGGCTTTCGTTCTACCAATGATTAATTGAAAGAAGATTAAGAGGAAAGCTAGTACAGGAGGTCCACATAAAAGGACTCTTTCTGGACAAGACACTAAGCATTTTCGTTGTTTCTAAAATGCGTTAGGACATCCACAGAGAGCAATAATTGGTCACCCTTTCTTGAGTAGAAAGCCACATACACAGCAAATTTATTGTCGGGAAGCTCAATTATTTGCACCAAAAAGCAACCACATATATGATAAAAGTAAGAATTCAATTGATGTTCAATGTCTGTACCTAGAAAAATTCACATATATCTTCAATCAGGTGATGTGGCATGGGCTCCAGATTGTTACCCGTGTCAGGTTCAATCATATCTAACAAACTATTTCACCTTTCCAGCACTACTATGTTAGTAAACCTTCTAACTTTTGGCACATGATTATATCAGGCTTCTTTGATGGCCCTACTGAATTCTGATTCTGGAAGCAACATCAAAGTTTTAAGAATTGTTCGAACAGGTTTGACTGTGCTATTCAACAACCTAATATCAATTTGAAAGTATGGTCAGAGGAACAGCAATTTGATCTAACCTCAATCCGCCTCTGCACTTTTGCTTCTCCATCAGCCTCAATTGTATCAAGTTTAAGCAACTGCACCATGAGCATCTCTGTTAAGACAAGGAATTCCTTATCCCCTACCTTGGCACCACCACGGACAGTTGCCTCCAGAGCAACAACCTAAAAAATTCATTGAGAGACTAATGAGTTTTCACGGTGACACATGGTCATAAGGCTATTTTTCTCAGTTAATGGGAGCTGACCTTCTCTGAAAGTTTATCGACCTCTGATCTGACTTTGGCAACCTCTTCATAGGCTATAAGTATACCTTGGTTTCTTTTCATCTCCTCAAGCTTCCTCTCTTTGCTAGCCGGGTCTTCTAAGAGGACTACCTTTGACATGTCTTTTACACCTACCATGTCTAAGAAATCCTCGTCCTCTTTTTCTTTCCCTCTAAACAACAATCTCTGCTCCTTAGGCTCCAGCCCAGTCTCCTGGGCGAGAACTCTTTTCAAATCACCTTTCATTGAAACAGACACAGGCATTAAGCATCAATTTCACGCTGGGTAATATTTCAAGTTTTGCAGTCTATGCCTATCCCATCAACCAACTTCAATTGCCAATTCTAATTTATAACGTAACAGACCATGAAGTCTTTTCCAACAGCCCATGAAAAGCATATATAAATTGTGCAGAAGATAAAGAAGAAAATACAATGGTAGAGGCAATTATGATTTGTGGATCTCAATAAGGTAACTTCAGAAACTCATTGCACATGGAAATAGCAAGTGCAATGCTGAAAAGCTTGTTTTGATAGATTATGATCAAAGTAAAAAATGACTTCATTCTCATTGAAATAACTTGCCAAATGCTCAACTTAGATGTCCAAATTGATTTGTTTTTCTTTAAAAAGGAAAAATAAATAAAACTCTGACAACAACACTACACACTGACCAAACTAGCCGAGAGATAGCATTAACCAACTTCAAAAATCAATCACCAAGTAAAACACCAGAAGAGAAAATAAGTTAAACCATACAAGCAAATGGACATTGCCACCCTTTTCACAATATAGGCCAAATAAGGCAAATAGACAGAAAAAGAAAAAATTTAACAGATGAGTAAAAAGTTTACAAACCCAGAAAAGGGAAACAGGACGATTACCAAAAGTAGATTGAACAGGGACAGTTATATCATGGTGATAAGAACCATGAGAGACCTTGATCGTGATCATAGGCCCCGAAGAGGCATATCCAACATCTCTCTTTTGAACAAGCATACCACCAGGTCGCAGCTCCCAATCTATCTCCCTGATAGACTCATTATTCACTCGCACTCCTTTTGAAGTTGAAGATCTTTTTCTCATAGTAAAAAAAAATTCGAATTTTCGAGCAGAAAAAGGTGAAGTTTGTTGAGAGAATGAGAGGTGAACTGTAATGTCAAGCGAGAGAGTTCAGATTAAGCAAACAAAAGTGGCTTTAGGACAAAGACTCCTCAACGGACTTCAGGAGTCAGCGGGCGGTTAGTTTCCGCTTAAAAAGTTGCAGAGTTTCACAACAGACCATGATCATAATGGTGTTGATGGGGTCCATGTGATTTGAGTTGTAGTTAAGTTAGCCCATGTTTCACGGATTGTCACCTGATCACATTGAGGGCCTTAATTCCCTATAAGCGGGAGTAGCTCTTTCCACATTGTGAGCCCAAACACAAGTCCTATCAACACTGACATTTTTCCTTATAGTGAGCCCAAGAAATATTGGGCTACTTCCCAACCAAGTGGTTTGTAGGCTAAGGCCACTGATACAGTCATAAGTATCAATATTTCTTTCCTGTCCCTTGTGTTGTATTCCAAAGGGTTAGGGCTAGGCGGCCCGGGCTTGATTCCTCTACACAGTATAAATTCAATCTGTCACGAGCCTGTGCCAGGCCCAAATGTGAGGGTCCATCACGGGCCCAAGTGAAACTAATTCAATAATCTTTTTATAATATTTTATTATTTAAATAATATTATTTTTAATAAATATATGAGTTTAACAACATTTAATTATTTAAATATTAATAACTCGTGAGTCAATAAAATATTCGAGTTCTGTAAATTGTGTCGGATTAAACAATTTTTTCTTAGGTTAATCTTGACTCAAACCTTAAACTCGGATAAACGTATATTTTGTAGCTGAGTTAACTCGGCCGAATTCATATAGTTGTGATATTCCCTTAATGGGTTAATAGGTAAATGGGATAAGCAAATGATCAATAAACTACACTTGGCTGGCCTATATTATACGTACATCTTTAGTGGTTACATAGTCGCGTTTGCGTATCTACTTTGAGTTCTTATTACTTGCGTTTATGTTGCCTAAGAAATGATGTCTTTCTCACCTCCAACTCCAATCTCACCAATCCATACAGCTCGATTAACTTTAACTTGACTTGATTGATAGCAAGGCTTCTCTTATCTTCCTCTCTTCTCTTTTCCATTTCTTTGTAAACTGGGAGGGACATGACAAATGTCTTTAAATTAGGCTAGAGGGTAATGAATGAATATGACTTGAAGAGAAAAGAAGAGAAGTGAAGAACCAGAGAAGCATTAACCCCGGCCAACAAGAAAAATCCAAACAAGCAAATTCCCCAAAACCCAATCAGGGTTTTAGATGGTGACCCACTTCCTCGTCCCCAAAATGTGGGGTCCCTGACCATTAATGGACTCATTATAAAATGCTCTATTAATTCTAAAGTATCCATCAAAAAAAAGCATACAGACAACATAATGCATGCAAAGAAAACACACACAGAAGACATATTGTTCACTTCTTAGAAGAGCTATCACTTTGTGGAGAGTAAAATCACGAGTGTTGGAGTGGGGGCCAAACATTTTTATCTTTTTTTATTTTGGCTAAGATCTCACTTCTTTGGTGGTAGTGGTGGGGTCTCAAAATGTAACTCACTGATGTGGGTGATTGAGCTTTTGTACACATGTGCAGCCTACGATTGGTTGGTGAGGCATACGCATAGTGTACATGTCTTTTTCTATTAACAATGGGTGGCGTTCTTATGATTATTTTGATTAATGTGTGAAAGTGAAGGTAGTTGAACTATATAATGAGTAGGTTAAAGGGCCAAGAAAGCTAGGATGAAAGAAGATATAATAGAGATGGTTAGGGTTTCGTGAGCCACTTTGTGAAAGATGAGACGATGACGATGAACTTTGTTATTGGGGTTTCTGTTTGATTTGTTATTTCTCTATTGTTTTTATTTGTTGGATGATTAAACCACCAATCCCCCACAAAACGGCGCGTGTTCTACGCTTTTTATTTGGTTGCATGTTCTTGTCTTAACTTAAACCTAGCCCTAACAACATTCAACTCCAGAGAACTCGACACCCCATATCATTAATAACCAGCTTCACAGTTAGCTATTCTTAGTAGGTTTTATCTACTTTCGTGACTGAAAAATTGACATATATCAAGTGGATTTACAATCAAGCCCACAAGAGAATCCATTGCACAACTTGAAATTAAAAGTCCAACTATTCAACCAACTTAAACAGATATTAATTTTTATGGCTATGGCGGCTTTAAAAAGTGTTGCAATTACTGGTCAATTTCCTTGGTGCTAAAGACAAGGTGTGACCACTGAGGGCTGCTCGGTTTGAGATAGAAATCAAAAGTATTTCGTTCAGACAGTCAAATCATAATATTAAAACAATATGAGTGGATCTAAGCTTCTATCCAATGTATTAGTAAATGTCCCTTGCGATGCTACAATGACTGGAAGCAATATTGGGGATAAAATTTGCACATGGCTAGTGGAGCATTTTAAACTGTATTTGTTTTCCTTGGAGTGATAGATTTCCACCTAGATGATGAAAAAATCAAGGAAACATAAGGTCAGACAGTTAAATTGATGTAACATGTCAATTCAAGATAGTTAAATTGTTTTTTTTTCTTCTTCTTTTGAAGTTAAGTATCTATCTATTCTTATGTATTTGGAAGATATTTCTTCTGAGTTTACTCACTATCTTAACTTATTCGGGGTCTGCTGTATCAAATTTGTGTATGGATTCACATTGTTTTACCAAGATGGAGAGGTGTGGCTTCCATGGAGTATTAAGTAGGGTTTCATGTCATTCAATCCTATTTCAAAGTTCCTTTTTGTGATTATTGTTTCGAGGAATTGATCAATCTCATTGTATATAGC
The DNA here is from genome assembly GCA_019650275.1 of Xylocarpus granatum. NCBI lineage: Eukaryota > Viridiplantae > Streptophyta > Magnoliopsida > Sapindales > Meliaceae > Xylocarpus > Xylocarpus granatum. The sequence continues at coordinate 121,075 of BNST01002490.1, read as the reverse complement.
TACAGGTACGTAATCAGCGATCCATTGAACTCAATTTTGTACAAATTATGATGTTAATATGAGCGCAAAATGTGAATTTACATAAGGGCAATGTGTTGTTATATTACCATTCTTATGAGTAGCTGCATGCTCTCCTCTCCTAATTCATCTTCATGCGCCAATAATTCCACTCGCCTAGAAGGCACGTTAGGGAAAGAAATTGTCATTAGTTGATTTGAATTATTCTTAATCAGTGAAAGCGAAACAAGACTTGAGTGGGGTTTCACTTTCCCTTTCGAATCTAAATGTCTAAAAGGAGGAGATGGACCACCCCTCGTTGCCACACTGCATACACAGAAAAACAAATCATCACTAAATAAATAAATAAATAAATAAAATAGTGCACTCAAAAAGTTTAGTGTCAATAGAAAACGACTTCACCTCTTACACAAATTACTTAATTAAATAACAAATCTCAAACTCATTTTTTTAATCCCCCTGCATTAAATTATTCTATGTTGCTAGTTGCTACCATGCATCATACAGTATACACGTAGCCAGTGGCCAACGAAATCTTGGGTCATTTAGGTGAACCACATCTTCTTCTTCCTCCTCCTGCTCCTCCTCCACCACCACCGCCACCTCCAACACCATCTTTTAATTGGCCGAAATTTGAAGTTATCATAAAAGATAATCAGATTCTAAGGTATTTGTGATGGGTTTGCCGACTGTACGTTATGTTGGCTTGGTGAAGTATATGTGTACATGTTGACATCAGTAATCTGGCCAAGAAACTACAAATTATACCACATAATTTGTTAATTAATTTGGTGATTAATGAATGAGGATTGGCCAACTCTACATATTCTTAGGCGTGCAGCATGGCGTGAGCCTGAGGTTATCCTAACGTAGATGGATTTCATTTAAAGTCTTTAACAATGGCAAAAGATAGAGACCAAAAAATTAAAAAACACATCTTATTGTTAATCACCTTTTGTATACTGTTAGTAATATTATTGAAAACCAGGTTGATGTTGATGATAGAAAATAGAACATTCTACATTTCTCCCACTCCTGCATATAAAAGAAAATGATCATCCGTAAGAATTTCAAACCCAAACTCTTTTTTATATCTTTCACGAGTATATGTTAAATCAGCTATCTTCTCCTGCCTCTTTTCTGTAAAGCTTTCTTCTTCTTTCCATTCTTATACGAAAGTCGCTTTTGTGCTTTATTCTGCTTCACCTGTAGAGGGGATTCTTTGGTGCCTATTGTGTGAGCGATCTAGTTGACTGATAATTAGAATGGGATATGGAGAAATCATAATACGAAGTTATGAAGCTCAAATCGATAGAGTTCGAGTGGAAGAACTTGAGAGAAGATGTGAGGTAGGGCCGGCTGAAAGAGTGTTTCTCTTTACAGACACTTTGGGTGACCCCATTTGCAGAATCAGAAATAGTCCGATGTACAAGATGCTGGTACCATTTTCTAATTTCTTTCTTTCTTCTTTTTTTTTCATTTTTTTTTAAAAAACTTTTCATGATCTTCTCTTTGAGTTCATATTTCATTGCACCTCATTATTGATGATCATATGTTGATGTCTTGTCGACCATTTGTATTAGGTAGCCGAGCTCGACAGTAAGTTGGTCGGCGTCATTCAAGGCTCTATAAAGCGTGTAACCGTCCACAAACCTCCTGAAGATCTAGCCAAGGTGGGCTATGTTTTGGGGTTAAGGGTTGCACCTCTTCATCGACGAAAGGGAATTGGCTCGAGCCTAGTCCGAGTGTTAGAAGAATGGTTCTCTGCAAATGATGTTGATTATGCATATATGGCTACTGAGAAAGATAATGAAGCCTCAGTTAAGCTATTCACAAACAAGCTTGGTTATATCAAGTTCAGGACTCCAGCTATTCTCGTACACCCAGTCAACAATCGAATCTTCCATACATCATCGAACGTTGAAATAAGAAAACTGAAGATTGAAGAAGCGGAGAATCTCTACAAAAAATTCATGGCTTCGACAGAATTCTTCCCATATGATATAGGGAATATATTAAGAAATAAATTGACTTTGGGGACATGGGTGGCGTATCCTGGAGGTGAGTTGAGAGGAGAATTTGGTTCAAACGGACGATTCCCAAGTAGTTGGGCAATGCTTAGTGTGTGGAATAGCGGCGAACTTTTCAAGCTAAGGTTGGGTAAAGCACCGTTATCATGCTTAATATACACAAAGAGCTCGAAATTGATCGATAAATTCTTTCCATGCTTTAAGTTGCCAGCAATACCGGATTTTTATCATCCGTTCGGATTCTACTTCATGTATGGAGTGCATCGTGAAGGTCCATTATCGGGGAAGCTGGTGCGGACCCTTTGCCAATTTGTGCACAACATGGCTACAAAGTCTAAAGATTGTAAGGTAATTGTGACAGAAGTTGGAGGTAGCGACATCCTGAGAGTTCACATCCCTCACTGGAAATTACTATCATGTCCAGAAGATTTGTGGTGCATAAAGGCCTTGAAAAACGAAGAGAAGAAGACTCTCCATGAATTGACAGAAATCCCACCAACAATAGCTCTTTTTGTAGACCCAAGAGAGGTATGAACAAAAAATATTGGACCCTTTTGCCTGCTTGAGCCAAACCCCACCTCATATATTGTTTGATAAGTCCATAGATCTCTCCCGGTGGGGGCTTTTCTCTTGTTCCTTTCGCATCGAAGATATAAAATCTCGAAAGATTTCCTTAGTTAGGAGCCTCCCTTTGTGTCTTTGTTCTCAATTCGAGCAGGTGGTCCAATTTTTGTCCCTTTCCTCTCAGGTTAAAAAAATTCACTCGGTCCTCTCATCATTTGTGGTGTCATGTAAAGCTTGCTAACCTGCCAATGTAAAAGATTGAGAATTTCATTAAGTGAAGAACGATGACTGTGTGAACACAAGTGGGTCTTCTTGTGCTCAAAATTAGGCCAAATTTTGACGTTTTTAGTAAGATTTCGGCGCATTTCTTTCCTTGTTATGTTAAGGGTTTGTCTAGTAGGGAAGATGTCAACCTCGCTAGCCATTTGTAGAATGCCTACATAACTTCCATAACCCTAGTTCATGCGGATAAAACAAATTAAAGTTGGTTAGTGTTTCAAGTCACTAGTCAGATTCTCAGACTTTGTTTAGATAAAGCAGTACGAGTTATGCACATATTCTCTCTCACCAAAGATAGAACCACCACTCCTTCTTAGTCATTATTGACCTTTTGATTTCTTTCTTTTAAAGGCTAGTGTACCAATAAGGACGACTTTCCAATAGTCAAGCCCATGATCAACATAATATTGATTTTCATTGGTTGCAAAGAAAGATAGGGAGATTAAGGATAGGATTAAGTTCTCGTATCAGGCCAATCATGTATACAATTAATTAACATCATTCTCATATGGACTTGAAACTCTGTAAACAGCCTTAATTTTGTCTTTGTTACCTAGAAATATTTGCATTAAGTAAGTGGAGCTAGCACGCTGGCATGTCATCAACCATTTCTAAACGAGTGGTTTAGACTAATTAGGACTTCTAATCAGCATAATATGTATATGCAGTGCTTACATTTTTCTTATGGCTCTATTTATATATACAACTGTTTTTGAGTACTCCTTTAATTTCTACCCTACTTGATTATGGAGGCTGTCAATTAAACTGCTCTACAGAACTGTCCGATTTTGGTCCTTTACCCACGTGAGAAAAAGATAGAACAAAATGTCGGCTAGCCTGTAAGACATGCATACACACATACCTAGCTAGCTAGCAAGGATATCCAGTGCTTGCCTGCATGATATAATAATACATGCAGATGCGGGCTCTAATCCCAAAAGCAAGCAGACTTTATGGGGGCGATGATATTCAATTATATCTGGCAAACATACAAAACATTCCTTGCTTTACAAAATCAAGCTAGATAATTTAGGGCAAATCGTCAGTGTGTGGGAGATAAAACTTTGTGTCATGGACCACGATCAATCCGCCGTGATTTCCAGCTCATTATGACTTATCTATTAACTTAATTGAACGAACAATAATCAAAGAGGTCAGATATGAAATGGGAGATCGTGAGGTTCTCGTGTACCGTCTTGCAGCTTCAGATGTAGCTTTCTTTGACAAATGCTCACTGAAATTGCAATTTTCCAAGGGCTGTCATGTTATACACACGAGAATAATTTGATTGAATTTATTGCTGTACGTGGTACCGAAATTTCTTCGTGCTTGCTGTGCTGAGCTGAGCTGCACAGTTGATGTGCATTTATTGACGTAAACAAATTTTGTGGCCTTGGTTTGCTGGACAAGTCAAACTATCAATGTAATCACTTCCGTGGCTTGGCGAGGATAATACTTAAGAATCCATGCCCACTAGACAGCGATGTCAGTTGTTGGTTTTGTGGTCTCCCTACTCAAGACTTCAATGCTTTGACAGCTGAGTACCAGACTTCGATTAATTACTGGGTGTATTTCCTTTGCAAGAAGTAAGTATTTTGGAGGTTGTTGCAGGGAATAAGATGAAACGAACTCGTGCGTAATAAAACAGTAAACCTTCCTCGCAAGAGAAACACCACATCAAGTTTTTACCAAAACCCTGGCACATATAACACCGGACAGAACTCGGCTTGAAGACCCCGTTTAACGTACGATTTGCAGCCTGTTCTGTCTACCCTGGTGCCACTCTTTTCGTACGTCGGGGTCAATTTCTTGTAGTACACCCAGCTTAGTATGGGATTCGGTGCTTCTTCAATTTGTTTGGTCTCGGCTTACCATAGCTATCACTATCTGGGCTGGATCGATTACTGTTTGGGCCCTAGTGTTTCTGATATGCTAGTCTTGGCCCATGTTGCACTCAATAATTTGAATTCATCTCCTCACAACAAATAAAAAAACTATTTATACAATATATTGTTACGTTGGTTTTATTTGATTTTATAGTAATTTTACTTTATTTTAAAAATAAAATTAAAATAAATATTATCATATTGTGATTTATTTATTTTATTTATAACATATAATATTTAATAATTTTATTTTATAATAATTATGATTTAAAAATTATTGTATTTTAATATCGAATAGAATTTAAAAGAAATTTAAATTGATCGTAAAATTATGGTGTTCTCAGATTTCACACGGGGTGCATTCATACTGCACATTAAAGGATTAGCGGGTGTCTTCAGATAACAGTTGGGGTGCATTTAATCTATGAACCACCACACCCATGAATGCACCGCATAAAATCTGAATACTCCCACAGAAATTTCTGAGCAATCCCACAACGCCCGAATTAAATTACTAGTGAACCCATCTTCGTTTCTGAGTACAGACACAAAAGTACCTTTTATGAAAATACCGAAGGCTATTTTTTGTGACTAGTCAATATGACGTGGACGAATAGGAGATGGAGTACACGAACACATGCATGCGACCATCAGCATCTTAAATTTCTTACCTAACTTTCTCACAACAGAACAAAGAAAGTATGGAAATCCCACTCGTAACACCACTTAAGCTCTTAAAAGTTAAGTTATTGCGCGGACCGCACAATCCTTATCTTTCTTAAATCAAACACGCAGTCCCATCTGATTATCTCTCTTTTACTCGTAATTTAGTGCTCGCATAAAAACAGAAAGGACAGAGACCAACAGTCTTGACTTTAAGCTGCACCACTGCCACAAAGTTCCACAAAATCCCTGTCTCAGTTTCTAGATTCATCTCTCTCTTTTGAGCCATGGGTAGGTGCGTGGGGGATACGGGTCGAGCACTGGGTTGCAGAGACAGTAAAGCGGCGGCTTATCTGAAGTTCGTATCAGTCTTTGTAATCTTCTTTACAAGCGTAGTAGGCATTTCTTTGCCTGTAGTTTTGGCTCGCTATTTCCAAGGCAAACCCAGTTACGATAAAGCAATTTTGTTAATAAAGTGCTTTGCAGCCGGTGTGATTCTCTCGACTTCTCTCGTTCACGTTCTCCCTGATGCATACGATGCTCTCTCTGATTGCGAAGTCGCATCAAGACATCCCTGGAAAGATTTCCCTTTCGCAGGTTTGGTTACTTTGATCGGTGCTCTGTTGGCTTTGTTCGTTGACATAACTGCTAGTGCCCACGCAGAACATAGTCACGGCCATGGTAATAAAGACAATTACTTGCCTGTTGGAACACAAGATGAAGTATCAGGAAAGAAAGGAAACCATGAATTGGGGAGAATTGAAAATGGTGAAATCAGGGAGAAAGGAGAGGATTTGATAAAACTAAAGCAGAAGTTGGTGTCACAAGTTTTGGAGATAGGGATAATATTTCATTCCGTGATAATCGGTGTTACGATGGGGATGTCTCAAAATCAGTGCACTATCAGGCCTCTTGTTGTTGCACTCGCGTTTCACCAGATCTTTGAGGGCATGGGACTTGGGGGCTGCATTGCTCAGGTAATTTACCGAATCATTTTTATTTGTATGCCTGATAAATAGACGAATATAAAATTATTTTGTCATTGTGACCGAACAGGATGTAGTTTGATGCTTGTTCTTGTTTAGGTCATAGCTGGTGGCCCTGCTAATTATTAATTGATCATCTGGTGTGCCTGACATTTGGCCCTTAATTTTAGACCAAAAACAGTGAATTTCAATTAATTATGTTGGACTTTTAGTGTTTAGTTGGCCCACCAGCAGCTCTACATCAGGATTGGCATCAAAGGAATCTTAACGGTTCTGTTCATGTAAGGTTTATAAGCTTGCATCCAGCTGATTCTTAGGAGGTTGGGAGTATTTATTGTTTTAGTACATTCCATGCTACGTCCAATAGCCAAAGTTGTGCTGACTAAGAATCTTTTAGGTTGCGTGACTTGCTTCTTTCCCCTGAATTCTGGTGGAAAAGGAAACCCAATGAAACTGGAACGTTTGTATATCGTCAGTTTAACAAGATATCGAGACTTTCTCATGCCAAAACTTAGCAGCATTAACTTAACACGTCAGTTTAGGAATCCACGCACATCAGACACATCAATTTGCAGTTAAAATTAATCGTTTTTGCTAGAAATAAATTTAGCATCAAAGCTTTTTTCTGCATGCAAGTTAAGAACACACGTTAGCATATGTTACTTTATAATTTGTCTGTCTGTCACTAGACACTAGTAGTCATTTGTTGGCTTCTGTAGAAGCAGTTTGTGGTTAAACTTGTTTATTTGGACTAGACTGGGCTCTCACAGCGGAGCAATATGTTGAAAACTGCAGGCAGGATTCAGCTGTGGAACAGTGGCATACATGTGCTTCATGTTTTCGGTGACAACACCAATGGGAATAGTGTTGGGAATGATAGTGTTTGCAGTGACGGGTTACGATGACAGTAGCCCTAATGCATTGATTATGGAAGGGTTGCTGGGGTCAGTATCTTCAGGAATTCTTATATACATGGGTCTGGTGGATCTCATTGCTGTAGATTTTTTCCACAACAAGTTGATGAGTTCTCAGAAATGGTTGAAGAAGGCTTCATTCATTGCTTTGGCTCTTGGCTCAACATCAATGTCTATACTTGCTCTTTGGGCTTGACATTTTGTCTGTCTAGCTTTTCAATTAGCAAGTGTATAATGCTGACCTCTGCAGAATCATTGCTGGCAATATAGTAAATTGAAAGTAATCTTGGATTGAAATACATTACAACTAAAGAAATCCAAGCCTTCTTAAGTCATCTCCATTATCAAGCAGGAACTCGAAAAATATTCTCGTTTATAATGTTGCGAAACCTGCAATGTTGGCCTAGGTAGATCTGCAGGGACGTGATGATAACGTATGGGGCATGCACACATCAATAAAGCCATTCGCATTAATGAAATATATTAAAATGAAATAAAAGGATAATTCTGATTGTGCCTTTATGTGCCATCTTCATCAGTTTTAACTACGTGGAGCAGAAAAATTAAGGGTCGAATACTATAATACATATAACTACACGTCATTACATACAGCAAAAAGGTCCCGTAGCTCGGTTAGAGCGTTGGTGGTATGAGCCAAAGGAGAGCCCGGCCGGGACCAAAGTTTTTGGTTTAGTTGATATGCCAGAAATGTTCCGAAGTTGTGAACATTTTTTTCATGTTTTCCAGTTTGCAGTTCTTATATGACAATGCTTTACGGTTTTGCAACCTCTGGATATGTGATTGTGATTAGGTTTAACGTGAAGTTTCGGTTAGGAAGTTGTTGGCGTCAAAATATCGGTTGTATGAATGCAGATATAAATACTAGCATCTCGGTCAACAAAGACTGTTTATACAATGTGGGCAATGTTTGCAAGAGACTGCAAAACGGAGGTACAACCCGAGAAGTTTGCAACTCAAAAGCTCAACACAACAAGAGAACAATGGTATTGACAATGATTATGCACCTTCTCTTCCTCAGAAATGGCCATCACTGACATGAACAAAAGCACTTGTAACACTAGACACAAGAGTTAGGTTAAATGACATAACTCTTGATGGAAAAAGTTCAAAAATAGATGCGGAGAATTTCAGCTTATGCAGAGCACTCAATACCTTTGCCATGCATAAATGAGTTGGGTTCTTTGTAGTACAATACAATTCATAATTACAAGGCAAAATTTCTGAGTATGCAGTTATAAATGACGAGCCGAGTTGACATGCGGTGGCTTATGCTTCGAAGTTGACACGTTCAATTTCTTCTATAAATAAATGTGTACTCATTTCAGTGACATGTCACGATGAATTTTCGATGCAACATTAGTGATTAACCTAACTATAACACTACATGAACTGTATATATACACATATATTGTCGTGCCCGTGCTTGCATTTATGCAAAGCAATGAAGCCTAGACATCGACAATTGCCAAATTCAATTCCTAATATAAAACGTTTGTGGCCATCTATATATCTTCACATGAAGATTGATAAGATGCATGCATTGCATTGTATCTCAAAAACAAGCAAAACTCATCTTAGATGTAAGCCCTAGCACTTTAATTTATCAAGAAAAGAGAAAAAAAGATTCCTTAACTAGCTTTAATTTGCGAAAAGGGCAAGCTTCTTCTCTTAACTGGCTTTATTTATCTGATGTGGGAGATTGCATCAGTTTAGAATCAAAGATAGAAGAAAATGAAGGTAGACCAGTTGGGCCAAACATATAGAGTAGAGCTTGTGGCTTTTGCGGATTTGGTAAGCAACTACCTAATATGGATTGCTTACAATAACTACTTATTATGGGCACGGCATCTATCTCCATCTTCCTCATTAATTCATTCACTTCTCAACCCCATAACATTTTAAATCAACCCACCAAATCTCCGGTGCAAAGATTTCTTGATCCATTATCTTATGGGTTCCTCTGATGATGGAAAATCCCAAGTCTATCAATGGAACTTCGCTGATGTGATCGTTAGGCGCAAACCTCTGATGATGGAAAATCCCAAGTCTATCAATGGAACTTCGCTGATGTGATCGTTAGGCGCATTCACTTAGATAACAAAGGCCTCTTTCTCTTGGTAATCTTTTGCTCGTTTCTCATCCTCATTATCACCTTCGTCCTCTACGCTCACTGTGTTTACCGCCGCCACCGTGGCGTGTTGAATACCGGTAACGCAGTAACTATTTCACCACCAGCACGGTCAATTGGGGTGGACCCGACTATCATCAATAGCATGCCTACAATCTTGCACCATTCTCGGGTCACAGGCACAGGCACAGTAGCAGCCACTGGTGCTGTTTATACGGAAAGTGAGTGTTGCATATGTCTTGGTCGTTTTGGAGATGGAGAGAAGCTGAAGGTGCTTGAAGAATGTCAGCATGCGTATCATAGTGATTGTCTAGACAAATGGCTGGCCAATCATTCAAGCTGTCCTCTTTGTAGAACGCCTCTCCAAGCCAACTCTCGAGATAAATCCGTTAATATTCCTTAATGTAATTTAAAATTAAGATTGCGAAGGTTCAGTTGTCCGAAACAACAATACCCATCATGGAAAGGTACCAAAGCGAAGGCAAGCGGCTACTGGTCTTAGTTTGGGTTGATGAGTCAAGTATTGGTCAGGTACAGCCAGGTGAAATGATACAATACAATTGCAAATGTAATGCAAAATCATCATCACCAAAAAGCTGCCGATGATGTGGGACATTAATAAGTTAATAATATACGTCTATTGATTTGAATGAGATAGCCAGCCCAACACTGCTGATCCAAGCAAGATCTCCGTAATGTTAAAGCGTGCATGTATCAACTACTTCTTTAGTTTTTCTTTGACCATTCTCCTTCTTCTTCTTCTGCTTCTTCTTCTTTCTATAAGTTATCATCAATCCTAATACTACAAATCCATAACATATTTCTCGTCTTAGACCCACCTAAGATATGTTGTATAATGTATTATTACAAATGACGAAATCGCAATCTTATTGTGGTATCAAATTCGTAGGACATTTTTGTCCTATAAGCTCACCCTGTGAAGGAAGCAATCCCTGCATCATTCTTGAATCTCATTTCCTCTGTTACTTGAATAATTAAACCGCTCAATCAAAAAATTATTCAACTTTGTACACTGTTTTTTAAATTACTGTTTTCTTATCTCACAAAAGTTGAGCATAGAAGTCACAACCATGATTCTGAAACTTAGAATTGACCCAAGTAAACAATGGCAATGCCTGAATAAGAGTCAAGAATGCATGGAAAGAGATGATCAAACTGTAAAAAGTTACCTGGCCAATAAGAACTTTGAGAAATATATACAAACAATTTTTAAGAAACCTGTACTGTACAGCTCAACGATGACAAAAAAATGTGGTCAATTTCTTTTGTGTGTCCGTGTCAAGCATCTAATTCATTGCCAATGGCGGGAGATGATGGAAAGACTTTACAAGCAGATCTGTGTCTACTCAACATTCTCTTCAAAGAACCCCCCAGTGAAGAAGAAGACGGTGAAAAGATGTCGACAGAGTATCATTTACTCCGACATCATCCTGCTGGTTATTTTCACAGTTGGATACATCACTCACTCTCTCCAACCTGGACTCTCCCTCAATCACTACCTCCAATAATTCTAACCCTGCAGCCTCCGTAGAATTACTCGCATCGTTTTCCACTAAATTGACAGAATCCCCCTTTTTTTCATACCAAACAGGAGCTCTGCAAATGGGACAATTCGAGTGAGAATGCAGCCACATATCAATACATTCAACATGAAAACCATGTCCACATTTAGGTAAACTCCTGCCAAAATCACCATCTTCGAAAGGACTTAAACAAATAACACATTCTAACCCTTGCTTATACCCGCTCGAGCTGTAAACAAACAACGGAATCAACGCAATTGTCGAGGCTTCAAGACCCATTGAAGAAAAGCCAGAAACAGTAGAATTACCATTATTGTTACTACTACTATCAAATGTGTATGAATGAAAATGATGAAAACGAGCAGGGCGCAAGACGTGAGAAACAGACACGGACCTTCTGGATCTTCTCTGACGTGCTTGTGCTAAGAACCACTTGGCATAGATGTGGAGAAGCAAGACAAAGAGGACTACAAGAAGTAAAGACACAACTGCTGCCAACATAACGTTACTGTCGTACGAGGAAATGTTCTCCAAGAAGCGACCGATTGGGCTGCGGCGGCTGTCCTGTTTTGATGAATCTGATGAACTCAACATCGTTTTATGTTGTTGTAGAGAGAGTGCAGTATTGATTATGAGTAAATGTGGGGTGAAACGAAAAGTGTGAGTTTGATGGCATACATAGGAGAAAATAAATACCTTGATCGACGGCTTAACCAATGGTTTGGAGTGTATCCTTTTTGTATGTAATGAGGTGTAATTAGTGAAGTCAAAAGGGAATCGAATGAACCAAGGAGGATAACAAGAGAATAGTGCATAGGATTGGAAGAAATGAAGGTCTCGTGAAGGCGACGGCAGCTGGGGATGATGGTACTGGAATCATGTGACCTTTTTTTTAGGAAGGACAAGTTAGGGATCCCAAGACCAACCAGATGTGGCATGCAGATATACATCTCTCTCTCTCTCTCTCTTCTTACCTTAAAGCTGATCTCATCTCAGTCAACTTTCACTTCTTTGGGGGTGTTTGACTGAAAATCACTCTATGTGATGACAATTTTATTACAGGACTAGAAATTTTGTCGCGTTTTGTCTGTAAAAGCTGGCCATTACCTATAACGAAGACAATTAGCAGGTTAAACAGGGTGCATTTTTCTGTAGAGTCAATTTGTTTTGGCTCAGGGGACCATGTGAATCTAACCAGAGGCTGTCTTTTTCGACTCGATAACCATTGGTCCTCCGCATTCTGCCAGTCTTCTAGTACTACCACGGACCAGGACCACTGGTACTCTGACTCGACTTTTCTTTCCTTCTGAATGTTTTAGGCAGTTAATCATAATTTTATTGCACAAGGGTCTTGTGACCTACGAAATACACAGCAAGTTCCTACCAGGACCATTAATACTATTACTCCACTAGCATTCCTGCCTCCCATCTGTTCTTTCTTTCCGAGTGTTTTAGGCCAGTGATCACGATTTTATCGCAGAAGAGAGTCTCGTGACCTGCAGAATATACATCGATTTCCAGAGCAATGTTCAAACAATATCTGTGAAATATGGACCCCAGTGTATGGTCTTATTAAAACTTGAATAACTGTCGCAGACCTACCTGTGGCTTTGGGACCAGAAAAAAACTTGAAGGTTGAACAATTTTCTTCCCCTAGAAACTCCTGTTAAGAGTGAATAGAGTTAAATTGTTCTACTAATGTATGTACATTTATAAATAGCCAGGACGACAAGGATATACTAAGAGCGCTTAGATATTGCCCAAGAACTTACAAGTTTTTTCAAGTAAGAGTATTGCATTTGTAATAATGTTGCAGTTCGGCAATGAAATACAATTGACTGAATGGAAAATTGGCTCGGAATTGAGTTATAGAGTTACTAACTTCGGTGCTTGTTAGACTGCACCTTTTTAGTCCATGAGTTTGTATCACTTCTCTTGGACACCGGTAACTCCCATCTGTATCTCGATTATGGTATTATCCATCTTAAACACAACTTTTTTGCTTTTAGTCATAGTATTAATGCATAGCACTGACCAGGAAAGGAATTAGAAACACAAAAAGCTTTGATCAAGACGAGCTCTTGAATATGGAGGAAATCCTATCCTTTCAAGATATATTTTGAAAGGATATCTTATTATATATCATATGTATTGAAAAGATGTAAGCAAATTGGAGATTGCACATATTTAGTTAAAATAATATATTAAGTTTTAATATAATAAATTTGTTGTAATAGTAGTTTGAAATTTCATGAAGGATATCGGAAGTATTATAGAAATTTAAAATTTGTAAATTTATACTTGCAGTGCCCATGCTATAGGAGAAACTCTACCAAAATATCCAAAGCTACAATTCTTTAGTTTAAATTGTTCTATTAAACCTTAATTTATGAATCCTAATTTTGGGAGCATGACACATGGTACCTTGCATATTCCTTCGTTTCCTATTATTGTTAGTAGCATCAAATATTCCAACCTGCAATAAAATTTGAATTAGATGGTAAATTGGAATTAGAAAGGGAGATAAAACTATTAACACCACAAAAACAAATAGAAAATAAAACTGACCTGGCCACCTTCTTGCATCCAGGATATCATATCCTCCATTGCCAGGGCTGCTACCTAGTGACATGTGATTTATTAAAACCATGTACAAAGAAAACGGTTAATATGGCGTTAACTTTCACCCATTACCCACAAAAAATAAATTGAGTTGCAATAGCATTTCATTAGGAACAAGTGAAACTCAGAGGGAGCACCTACCCAACTTTGAACGGCTATAACTAATTCACATCAAACTTACCATAATTTATCAAGTAATTAACTGATATCAAGAAAATGCTAGGCAGACTTTGACCAAAATGTTGAACTGCTTACATTCGGCACCAATCATTGCAACTTTATCTATTGCTATAGTGCTTCAATTTTACAAAAAATTATCCAATGGGCTTCAGTAATTGAGGGTTAAAAACATAAAACTTAAGACTTAAAGAAACCACGGCAAGGATTCTTCTTACAAGAGATTAGTACTAAAATAATTCAGTGTTTCAAACAATCAAGAAACATGTTTCATGACCTCTACAATTCAGTTTTCTTCCATCATTACATCTCAAGGGAAAAGCAGCCCATGTCTTAGCCCAGTACTTAAAAACTAAGAATTCATTAAATGCACCCAAATAAACAGATTACTCAGACATATATGGTCAATAATAATATTATTTGAACAGATAATAGTAACAAATGACCTGATTACACATCAACAAGAAAACAAGCCCAACATGATATGATCTACTAGAAAAACTGTCAAACTTCCATAGAAACTCACCTCATTACGGGCCTCCATGCCTTCAGGATTGTCAGCCCAGAAAAAATCAGCAGACTGCAACAAAGAATGTCTCATCTTCTCAGACCATCCATGATAATGACAAAACTCGTACAACACTACAAAGTCAACGATTTAATATTCTCCATTACTCACACTAACAAACCATACTAAAGGTCACTTTCCAACATCGTTGAACTGGTACAGCAACATATTCACTATATTCCATTGCCTTAACATTTGCCATGTAATTGTGAAATTCCAACCATAAAACTTGAGTGTACCTGATTAGCTCCATGTTTAAGTCTTCGATACTGTTAGAACAAGAAGGAAAAAATACATTAGTTGTCATCTCTACTTGTTTCCTCCATTGTGTAAGAGTCCAAGTGGAATGATTACAATGGTTATAATAAGCTGACCTTCCCAACATTGAAGTGTTTGGTATCATGGCCCAACCAGCGAAGATATCTTGTAAGTTTAGAGGCAGTAAAGGTCTTGCCTCGAGCTGGCAAACCCACCTAATATACAAACAATGAGTTAGGAACACCTATTTTCAGCAATATTCATAGTTTAGTTTTTGAAACTAATTAACAGTAAACAGAGATACAAGTGTTTCTTCCAAAATCTAAATTTCAAGCTATTTAGAAAAGGGACAATCAGCATCTGAAATTCATTGTGTTTTAATGATAAAACAGAGGAAAAGCAGGAGAACATGTTTATAGTTATTACAAAACTCAAGACTAATTGCTTATGCCAGAAAATACCAGGACAATTGCCAAATGTCAATCCTCCTTTGGACCAAACATCTGGTCAGCTACTGCTGCAGCTGCAACAGCTCCAGCAGCCACTGGTATTGAATTCTACACAATTAACAGAGAAAAGCAGAAGAATGAAAATACCACCACAAACAGCATATATTATAACTTTATAAGATGTGTTAACAGGGGATATGCACACTAGTATAAACCTTGGTTTCTGTATCCAGTTTGAGATCAATATTGAAAGTTCTTGTACTTGCTGATTTGACTAGCCTAGGGGATCCAACACCCCTGTCCAAAAAGAGTTCCCTGTGACTATCTTGCTTTTGCAAGGGAGATAATGTCCCCACTGACTTTGATTCAACCATCCCAGAATTTGAGTATAACTTTAAAGGGTCTGGAATACTGAATTCCATCTCCTGTGTGAAAAAAATCATTAGTTATATGATATTATAGCATTAATAGAGCAAGAAAGGCAACTCTGCAGGCATCTTCCAGCAACATGCGCTAAGAATATAAGAGTCCTGTTAAAGATCTAGTAAATGTAAGTCATAGAATTGAGGTTCACAGCATCTGCAGATTGCAAAATGAGTTTATTTTAAAGATGCAGTATTGAAGTCAGAAGGTCCCACATTAATATTTTTCATGACTTAAAATGCTTTTCAAGGCCTCTCAAAGAAACTGGCTTTCAAATTCACAAGATCAGTTACCAAGATAAACCTTTATAGTTGCAGGTTGATCAACAGAAATACCACTATGTGAAACACTGCCTGAGCTATCAGCATTGGAAAAAACACTGGCCCGGGATAATGACCTTGGAGTCTCGTCATGTTAGCTGCATAAACCAGACCTGAGTTTGCAGAAGTTGATGGAGGAGGGACAACATAATGTTCAATGTTAGAGATTATAACTTCAGCATAGAGGTCACTGTGGCAACTACTGAATTCAACTACAAAAACCATCAGCCTTCCATTGCAACATTGTTTAGGCACATACAAGATAAAGAGCAAATTACGTAATTTGTCAGCCTAGTTTGAAATATAAAGTAAAGAAAATAATTTCTGAGGACAATGACCAGGTAAACATCTCAATTGAGCCAATAAAATTTACTATGATTTACACAAGGGGTTATCAGTTTAAAATATTATGCAATAACTGCATTATGCTTGTATCGGCCAAACAAGTATAAACAAAATATTAATCATTGAATATACCTCAGCACCCATCTACCGCGCTGAATCAATACTGACATCAGGAATTCCACGAACAGTTGAAGGCTGGAAGTTCTCCTGATAAGCTCTCCAGCTAGCTGCTAGATCAAAGGGTGACACCCTATCTACCTTAATGAACACTTGAAACTCAAGAACTTCATCGCCATCTAACCGAAACAGTGCCAACCTCTCATCTCCTTGTAAGGTACCGCCTGTGAGGCGTCGCTTTGGACGTTCCTCCACTGTACAAGGACCATTGTCATACTTTGACTTCAAAAGGAACTTGAAATCCAAAGTTTCTGTACCCAACACAAAATAGTTCAAAAAAAAAGTACAAGAAGAAGAGACCCAGAAGCCAATATAATGCATTTTTAATAGGCAGCAAAATTCTACTACATTCCTAAATTTTACATTTTCTCCATTTGAGACAGCAGCAACAATAACCTTTTTCTTAACTGAACCTAATTGTGACTTAATCTCTAGCTTTAGAGGAGTGTTGAGACGGATATCCACATGTCATCAACATTTAAACTACAGCATAGTTTATATTTTAAAAAAATTAAGTAAGCTTAATTGAAAATAATCGATGTACCCAAGTTTGAAAATCTAAAAAACCAAAACCTTCGTTCTACTAAGCTTAGTTATTTACGTGAAGTTTCTGCTGCTATTATAGAAGTGACTCAAAAAACATGAAGAGAATATACCACTTCATGGGCATCTAAAGATTACTACCCTAGCTACTGAATTTGAAGGCAATAACTGAAAAAGGGAAATTATGCTTACTAAAGCAGTTAGAATACTCTTCCAAAATGTTAACAGTAAACAATGCATTAAAAATTTATATTTATTAGCTTTATGTCAGCCTTCTCGTGAATTAAGCAAAAGAGAACGGAAGAAATTTAAATGAATGCTGGAAATAATTAAAAATCGTTCATGCAAAAGTATCGTACCGTGATTAGGACGCACAGCGAATTTCAACTCCCACATTGACGCTGATTCCCGCTCCATTGAAAGCTATTTAAATTATGAAAACTGTTAAAAAAATTAAAATGAATAAAAATAACTCAGTTGAAAAGATTAAGACAAATGAAGAGAGCTTACTGCTTTAGAAGAATCCCAAGAACCAACGAGAGGGACAGAGCCATAAACGTGAGGAACAAGCTCTCCTTTGAGCTTAATATTCTCCATTTTTAGCGACAAGTGGAGTTGACTGCCGGATGGTCAAGGCTCTCCCCTCTCTCTTCGCTGCCGTGAGAGCCACCAGCCGTACCTTTCGACGCTCCCGTCCCCATTTTAAAATCTCAATTTAAAAAAATCTACCAATTATAAAACCTCAGTTGAAATTGCATTTTTCATGTTGATTCCAACGGTCAGCCTTAAATTTAAGCACAGGAGCGACACATTTGAGAGCACATTATGTATGTATTTTGTCGTGTTCAGCTTAGGTGCTCTGGATAGATGAGCGAGAGAGGCTTGAGAGATGGAGAAGATCAGAGAAGAAAATGTTTTTGTCCGCGTTTAGCGAGTTTTGGCTTGGCTTTTCTTTCCTGCTGTTTATAGACAGGAAAGTACGCCAGGCCGGGCCACCTTGGCTTTAGGTGCTTGGCCCACAAGTTGCTGGTTATCTGGACACGTGTCAAAATAATCTGGCCAGTTTGCAGTCTTGTGCATCGTCCGGGAAATAGGCGCGGGGCCTCTGTGTTTTAGCTTTCGCGGGTGTCAATTGTCATCGCCTACTCAACTGGGACTTTGGCCACTCATTGTCCGCCACGTCATACTTGAAGGGAGCAACGACGGTCGACGAGTCGTTCATAGAAAATAATACAAAGTTTTATCCTCGTTGCTAGGGAAGTACTAAATTTTAGAAGATAACGACAAGTCATTCATCCTTCTCGAGAATGGATGCCTAGTTGTTGCCAATTTACTCTCCAGAAGATCCTTAATCCGAGCGAGATTTTCGTGGCAGAAAAGCAGAATTTCATGTGGGTATTGCAACGGTTATATATACCCTATAAATTATGTACTGGTTAAGTGAAAATGTTTATATTTTTTGGGATCACTTGAATGACTCTATTGCGAAGCAAAAATGCAATCATATTTGACCTTGTGGGCGCATAGATTCTGCAGTCAGCATGTTCTTTTTATATTTCAATATATGAAATCGAAGTTCAGTTGTTAAGAAACTTCTTTTGTGGAATATCTGCAAACGCCATAACAGTTTTGCTAAGCTAAAGTCGGAGTACATATATTCCCTGTGGCAGTGCCGCTGCCATTGCCTCCGCTATTGTTTTAACAGCATTCTGTTACTTGCGACTAGACAGACCAACCTTCTTTAGTTCTTCAAAAGCTTTTATGGTCTCGGCATCAAACCCACCTGCAAACTGAATCAATGTTCTAATTGTTAGTTTATATATATATATAAATGAAAAGATCAAATGTAGGGAGTTTGGAGAATGGGGTTACCTGGTGTATTCTATAGGCAAAACGAACTGCTTGAAGCATGAGATTGTCTTCTCGCAAACATGCACTATACTGCAGCTTTTTGGTTACTCTTTTCATGTATTCCTTTGCAAGCCTCAGTGAACTCAGTTTCAACTGTCAACAATAACAGTAACTGGGATTGATGCCATGTATTCAGTGAAATTGGTTTTAAGTGTTATGGTCATTCTATCTGCCTCACGGAGTCTCATATCACATAGTTGAAATTGACCATCAAATTATTCTCTCAGTTAGTGATTTTGCTGCTACAAATCAGAACAGGGCATTACACAAGTGTTAATGTCGATTAAACGCTTTCAGTTGGTGGTGAGGCATTTATTATTCAATATTAGTTTTATGGTAAATGTTAGTTGTGCTACCGACCTGACCAATGAGTCCTGAGTCCATCATCCAATCCCAAGGGATTTGGAAATCCCTGTACTTCTTGCTAGTGCTTTCTCTCATCCTTTCCGTGCTATTAACACTTTGTTCCAACCTGTAAGTTTGATATATGCTCATGCGATTAATATACACTATCAAATGAAAGTATTAAGTAACAGTAATTCAGTTTATACATCCTTGCCTGTCTTGCAATACTTGCATTCGTCGTGTTGCTTGGCCTAATGGCTCTTTCTGGTTGTCCTCAAATGATGAAACCTCTGATTCAAGATTCTTCAGGTCTTTGTAGTTGCAAGCTGCTTCCCGCAGGGCGTCTGCTTTTCGCTCTGGCCATTGTGGAAAGTGCTTCAACACTGCCCTTTCATCAACCAAGGATGACAACTCACTGTCCAGCCATTTCACAAATGTCTCCACATCAGATATATCCACAAAGGATGCAGACTCCACCTCTCTGATCAAGAAATTGATAAACTCTTTTTGCTTTTTTACATCAGATTTTATCTGGGTAATCAATTTGCATATCATCAGCAGAAAGTAAATGTGTTTTGATATAAATAATCGAATTTGAAAGAAATAAGCTACCATTTACACTTACAGCTGTAACATAGGTAGAGCGATTTTCAATTTCTCCAATCATGTTCCTAGTGAATGCAATTACTGGAGTAGCTGTAGGATTGGTTCTGTTCTCTATGTGGGCATCTTTCCTTGTGAGTAAACGATACAACTCCACAACTTCTGGCACACGACGTAATGTTTTCGATCCAGCTAACAGTTTCGATGGCACCGGCGGTGGTGGTGGTGCCGGAAATGTTGTTGGCATTGATGGCATCTTAACTTTCTTTTGACTCGCTTCCATCGTTGAAGGGAAAATAACAGTTGTAGGCTTTGGAGGTGGTTTAGGTACTTTTGTGGATCTCTCCTTCCCAGCTTCTAATTCTTGAAAACTTAGCCTTGGACGTAAAGCTTCTCCATCGAAACTCTGTTCTAAACCTTTGACGTCTGACTGCTTCTGTTGAGATGCATCTGTGTTGCAACTATCCATGGAGTTCTGTATTTTCTTCCAGAGCATTGATTTCCTTTCATTGTCATGTGCCCTCAGAGAACTTACTTGCGATTTTAGGCGGATTACTTCTTGTCTTAGATCACAATTTTCTTTCTCCAGTAAAGCAACCTTGGCTGCAGAAGCCTCAAGCCCTTTCTTGAGGCTGTTGATCTGTGAGTCGTCATCTTCTGGTGCCATTTTCCTCTTCTTTTCTGCTTTCACCAGAAGAATGACAGTAGGAGAGTTGAGTCGCAACGCATACCTGGATCCTAGTTGCCTATTTTATATTTGGTATTACTTTTAAAATAAGGAATGCTAGCCCAATCCTGAAGAGTGATGTTTTAGGGAATGCCCTTTAATATGCTGCTAATGTAGGTGAGCATGCAGAATACAGTTATCAAGACAGGATGTTTTCGACATTTTTTGGCTTGTTCTGTTTAGATATCCCGATTATTGCCCCTTGTTTAATTTGTATTGTAAGTGAATGATTTTCTTTGTTCTGCTGGCACAGAAAGCTGCTAGTGTGTTGTAGTTGTCCCTAAGAAAAAATGTTAGGTACCCCATTAAATTCTCTGGTCAAATTTACCTTAAGATTCTTCTCTTTCTGATTATATTTTCATTTCCCATGTAGATTGAATACGACTGCCTCCTGTGCCAACCATAGATTACAGTACATTTAGTTACAATCAGCAGTTAAATTCAGGGCATATTTATTTTCCCATGTTTTACACTTGGGACTAATGAAGCATAGCACAAAATACAAGGTGGAACCGCTGATTGCAAAATTCCAACTGTCTTGATTGTCCAAGTGTTAGCCTTGGACTGGGATGTTGGCAGTATTCGTTCAATCTGGTTAAACCTTTATGCCCTCGGGGTTGTTCCCTGTAGACTGCTCCAGAATTCTTTGTAGAATTAGATTGCATTTGCCATTCTGTGCCTGGGAAGCAATTTGGAAAGGGAAAAAGAGGTTAATGAAGGACGTTGGAGGATGCTGACACTGGAAAATTAAAGTAAAAGAAAAAAAGCCTTGACAGTCACAGCCTGCCAGAATGAGATCTACTATTTTTACTTTGTAAATTTGTACTATTTTTTTTTCTTTCATTAAAAGAAATGCAATTGTCAAGGTTTATTATTCGCATAGACCACATCCTTTTTCTTTCTAGGCCTTAGAAATTATGCACAATCTAGCTTAATAAATAATGCAGCTTTGCACCAGTTATATGTCAATTGAGTGGTTAAAGCAGAAAGAATGAACGGTGTGGTGTTCGATATTGTCATAATTAAGGTGAAGAATGTAAGCCAAAAGTGCGTTGGAGGTTCCCCAATGCCCCTCAATCTTGTCAGAATTTAAAAGAACGAATGCTTTGATAGAAGGAAAACACCTAAAACTTGAGGTACAGTCACCATTGAAATCAGCTTTACTTCATTTTCTTTTTTTTAACTTCATTCACATGGAGAAAAGTTAAGTATGCCCCAGACTGGAAGCAGCGTAGCTGTCATAGGTATGTGTTAGG
This sequence comes from Xylocarpus granatum, assembly GCA_019650275.1. Taxonomy (NCBI): domain Eukaryota; kingdom Viridiplantae; phylum Streptophyta; class Magnoliopsida; order Sapindales; family Meliaceae; genus Xylocarpus; species Xylocarpus granatum. Next base: position 99,318 of record BNST01002490.1, on the reverse strand, counting down.
CTTACATTTGTGTCCAGCAAGTCAGCTTTACTTTCTTGGAGGGCCCAAGGCCACGAGTTCTTAGATTGGATTCCCTGCCGCCAAGGGAAGAAGATGGATTAACAATTTGCTGACAACTCAAAATTAGAATTTTAAGGTGGGCAAATAAATGTTCTGTTGGGACCAATTCTACTAATCTTGAACGGGTGGCTTCGTTTTATCAGAGCAATGTATACGCCCAGGGACTGAGGGAATCATTGATCAACTAAGTATTTGATACAGACCCTTCATCAATAGCTTGCATGATTTTCACATACCTCTGTGTCGCTGACATATTAAGATGACATTCAATTATTTGGCAATCATCTTGATTTCTACCTTCGTTAGAAATTTCCAATTCCGTGAAGACCATTGTAAATACGACAGAATTATACGGTAAACTCATATCTAGTCTCTCCCATTGGGTATGAGCATCTCCTTGTTTATTGAAAGAAACAGTTTATGTGCAATCTTGAATACTTTGAGAGTGAAAGCAAAACTCTGAGTCACCCAAATATTCACCGACGAAATTATGCAGACATTGTAAGCCATACCAGAACTGTTGAAACTGCCTCATATTCCAAAGAAACGTTACTAAGAAAACCAGTTTGTAATTTTCATAATGACCAGATTAAAAACCAAGTTTGACAGCTGAAACTACTTGCATAGCGTAAAAAATATAATCTCTAATCTGCTAAGTGAGCTGAAACCAAGTTTATAATCAGGTTATAAGGAGCTGCCCATGACCTTGAGCTGGTTTTAAGAAGTATACTCAAGATTGTTACTTACTGAGGATTTGGCGTGTGGCTATTGGCAGCTGAGACCCTCGATCCCCAGTCTTAGCAGTTCTTTGCTTGTATCATCCTTGTGAATAATCACTTCAATGAAGCAAAAATAATCTTTCTTCTCTCCTGTTGCTGTTTCTATTGCTCAAATGAGCTCATTTTCACTGCAAACCTGTAACAGAAAGGAGAAAAAAAAAGCATGTTTCCCGTGTAATATATTATCATCTTCATTTTACAGTATATCTAAGGTTACTGAACCCAAACTTATTGACTATGGTACTACACCAATGACTGACTTTTGCTGTCCAGCAATTTCCTTCACCATTGTGGATTGCGTCCACTAAACCAGTGTAATTCCAGTTCTTAATTACTTTATAAGGTCCATCATGAATTTCAACTTCAATGGTGTAGCCACCATTGTTTATCAGGAAGATGATGGTCTTGTGCTCACATCGCAGCATTGTTGACACATCTTGTGCGACCATCTGCCAGAAATAATTGTTATCAGCATTATAATAGTCATATTCAAACAGTGAAAAAAGAAATCAATGTTAATAGTAGGTCCTAATTTTGAGATGGGTAAAAAAAGGTCTCAATTTTTGTAGATTGATCTACAACAATGCTAGGTACTATATAACCTGGAAGCGTCCATCACCAATGCAAGAAATCACACGCCTATCAGGTACTGATTGTGCTTACCCCAGTGCTGCACCCACAGACCACCCAATGGAACCATATTGCATCTGAAACTCATACCCGCACAGCAACTTTTCCACTTTCAAGATTGTAGCACTCAATCAAACACAAATACCAAGTACCAAGATTTTTGTTTCTTACCACACATCCCTCGGGCAATTTCAGTTTCTGGCAATTGAACCAAGAATCCCCAGTCTCAGCAATAATAGCTGGGTTGCATGAAAGCATATTCTGTATATGTTGAAAAATAATATTAACCCTTAAACGTTGTCAGGCTCACATTTGAGAGGAATTCCATTCGGATCATATATTCTGTTGTAGTTTTCACAAGCGGTAGTATTTGCTGTTAAGCTTCTTTGCTAATGCACTAAGAAAGTCCTTCATTAGCACACAACCAAAAGCAAGACCATTAGCAACTACTACCCGATCAGGCTGCATCATAATAGTCTTTTCCTTTAGGAGAAGGGAGTTGATGCAGTAAGCAAAAAATTTTCAGGAGAGATTAGACTCACGATCTCATCTCAATAATGAAGCATGAGTTTATCCAGAAAATACTAGAAGCTTTCTGCTGAAAAGATATTCTATTTTATGCATAGTTCCAAAAAGGAAAAATGATAACAATTATAATCCTCAAACCAGCAAAATGATTTGTTTTGCATAATGGTTAACGGCCTAGTAAGCGTAAACAAAAAAACACAAACTACCAAATAAAGGTCCAATTATCTCCTGAAATAAAACAGAATATTTGCAAAGAAATAGAAAGTTTGATTCTTCCATTATATCTATGTAATGGCTCCTGCATCAATCAATGGCTCCTACATCAGTGCCTCCCACTAAAGAAGGATTTGACGTCGAATCCAAAGAGATTGTTGGTGTCATATCAGGAGGGAAATATTCAAACAGATCAGCAACATCAAAAGTTTGGAGAAATTTGCAGAGTAGGAGGTAGTTCCAGAACATAAACGTTGTCATTAATCTTCTTCGTAATTCAACAAGGCCTTAGCTTCTTTGCCTTGAGTTTATTATAAGTTCCTGTAGGAAATCTTTCTTTCCGGCAAAATGCCATCACCATGTCTCCTTCAAAAACCTTTCTGCGCCTATGTTTGTCAGCTTGTTTCTTATACCTAGCGTTGGCTTCTGTGAGCATTTTCTTGACTTCTTGATGAGTGGTATGCATCTCTTTCGCCAATTCAGTTGCTGCTTTGCTTTTGGATTAAGGAAGCTCAAGGAGATCAACAGTGTAATTAGGAGCTTTAGAATAAACAACAGAGAATGGAGATTTTCTAGTCGACCTATTTACCACGCTGTTAAAAGCAAATTCAGCTTGTGAAAGAGCCATATCCCAATTCTTAGGCTTATCCCCTGCTATGCTTTGTATCATATTTCCTAATGTTCTATTCACAATTTCAGTTTGGCTGTCAGTTTGAGGATGATATGCACTACTGAATTTCAACCCCATCTCAAATTTCTTCCACAATTACCTCCAAAAACAGCTTACAAATTTAACATCCCAATCATAGGTAATGGACTGACGAACACCATGTAATTTCACAATTTCTCTAAAGAACAAGCTAGCAACATGAGTGACATCATGTGTCTTTTTACAGCTAATAAAATGAGCCATTTTAGAGAAGCAATCAACAACGACCATCAACGAATCTACCATTCTCTTAGTCTTAGGAAGTCCCAAAATAAAGTCCATACTCAAATCCTTCCATAAGTTGTCAGGAACAAGCAAAGGAGTGTATCAACTAGAGTTCTGCCAATTACCTATTGTACTTTGACAAATTGCACATCTTTGGACAAAGTTGGTTACCACTTCCTTCATTCTTGGCCAATAAAATCTTTCTTCAAGTAAAGCTATTGTCTTGTCACTGTCTGTGTAAGCTGCTAGTCCTCCAGCATGTAGCTCTTGAATAATTTGTTGTCGTCAAGACGTTTTTGGAACACATAATTGATTTCCTTTGAAAAGAAAACCTTCCTACAAATGATACCCATCTCTGTTATTGCCTTGCACACACTGAAAACATAGACTTCCAAAGTCCTCATCATCAAAGTATTGTCCTTTCAAGGCTTCAAATCTGATTATTTCAGTTTTAAGAGTGATCAACAATTGCTAGCTACAATTTAAGGCATCTACCACTTTGTTTAACTGTCTTAATTTGTGCTTAAACACAAAAGTGAACCTTTGAAGAAACAAAACCCCATCTAGCATGCATTCTATTAAGAATCTTCTGCGAGTTGAAGAATTTTAGCGCATGATGGTTGCTGAGTAGTATAAACTCCCTCTGTATAAGGTAATGTTCCCAATGTTTAAGAGCTTTTACAATAGCAAACAATTCTTGTTCATAGGTTGACCACTTTTGCCTGGTTTCATTTAGCTTCTCACTGAAGAACTCTTTGAGTCTTCCTTCCTGAGTTAGAACAGCTCTAATTCTGACCATGGAAGCATTTGTCTCTACTTCAAAGGGCAAACTAAAATTAGGTAATGCAAGCACTGGCGCAAAACTTAGTTTATCTTTGATCACTTGAAAACTTTTCTCTTGGTCTTCTCCCCAACAAAACTGTCCTTGCTTCATGCAATTAGTGATAAGTGTGACAATTATGCTGAAATTCTTAATAAATCGCCCGTAAAAAGTAGCAAGTCCATGAAAACTCCTCACATCATGTACATTTTTTGGTGTAGGCCAATTTTTGATAGCTTGTACCTTGTCTTCATTAGCTGAAATCCCCTCTGCACTAATTATAAATCCCAAAAACAACAACTGTCATGAAAAAAAGTTACACTTCTTAAGATTCAGGCAGAGCTTATTCTTCCTTAGTGCTTGTAGAACTTCTCTTGAGTCTTTAAGTGATCCTCCTCAGTTTTGCTGTAGACTAAAATATCATCAAAGTACACAACCACTGTCTTCCCAATGAAGGGCTTAAAAATTTGGCTCATAAGCCGCAAAAATGTACCAGATGCATTACAGAGGCCGAAAGGCATTACTTGCCATTTATATAAGCCTCCTTTAGTCTTAAACGCAGTCTTCCATTCATCCCCACAGTGTATCCTTAGCTGATGAACCACTCCTCAAGTCAAGCTTTGAAAATATTTTTGAACCAGACAACATATCAAGCATGTCTTCGAGCCTAGGTATTGGAAACCTATATTTCACAGTTATCCTGTTTATAACCCGGCTATCCATACACATTCTCCATGAATCTCCTTTCTTTGGAACCAAGAGAGCCAGACAAGCGCAAGGACTTAAGCTTGGTCGCACTAGTTGCTTCTGCAGTAGCTCATCTACCATAGCTTGCAACACTTCATGTTCAGCTAGGCTTATCCTATAGTGAGGCCTATTCGTTAAACTAGCACTTGGGATGAAATCTATTTGGTGTTGCATTTCACGCATGGGAGGCAATTCGTTTGGCAAATCTGTAGGAGGCAAATCAGTAAATTCTGGCAAGAGTTGCCTTATTGACGATGGTGCAGTAACAAATTCTTCATTTTGTTCTTTTAGTATCAATATAGCTACGAACTCTCCTCTGTGTGTTTGCTTCATTAATAGCCAACAACACAATCTGATTCTTAACTTCATGTGTTTTCCCCTTGTCTTCAGTCATAAGAATTAAGGCAATTTTCTTATTCTTCCAAACAAAGTCATATTGATTTTCTTTTCCTTTGTGTGTAGCATAGACATCAAATTGTGAAGGGCATCCTAAAAGAACATGGCAAGCATCCAAATCTACTACGTCATACATCACTTCGTCTTGGTAATACTTGCCAATCAAAAAAGGAACTCTGCAAACTTCTTGAACACTTATCTCTGCACCATTTTTAATCCAACCTATCTTATATGGACTGGGATGTTTCTCTGTAACTAATCCCAAAGCCTTCACCAATGCCTTGGAGACAATATCATCACTGCTTCCACTGTCTATGATCACATCACAAACCTTCTTATTTATCGTACATCTAATTCTAAAAATTGAGTGCCTTTGAGAATTTGCCGGTTGCCGAGGTGTAAAAAGAAGTCTTTCAACTATGCACGTTACTCTCTCCACTCCATCTCTCTCAACTTCAATCTCTTCATAATCTTCAAAATTTCCAACTTGGTCTTCATATTCTGCTCCTTCTTCAGTAACTAAGTTCACCATCTTCCTCGTAAGGCATTCATTTGAACGATGGCCTGGTTGATTACATCTGTAGCATCTTTCAGGCATGGGCCTATCATATAAGTTTAGATTCGGAGCCTTGGTTGGAAATTTAATGGTGTTTTGAGGTATTGTTTGAGTTGGTTTAATGATGTTTGGGTGTTGGTTGGCTGTTTGGTAAGATGTTTGGCCGTGTGAAGTTCTCTGTTTATCATGGTTAAGGTCACTGTAGGTTTTTCTTGTGTAATGAGATTTGCTATTCCTGTTTACTTGTTCCTCAGCCATATACGGTAACTTCAATGCTTCAGACAAGGTCCACACAGGATTCATATCAAATTTATCCCTAATAGACTCCTTGAGACCTCCCACGTAACGAGCAATTTGTTGTCTCTCTGCCTCATTCAAATCATTTCTAGCATTCAACTGATAAAATTACTCTGTATATTCATCAACTGACCACTCTTTTTGATGACATTGAAGGTACTACTGAAACAAAATTTTCTCATAGTTAAGAATCTTGCTCGTAAAAGTTGCCTCATTCTAGGCCAAGTTCGAACTGGACCTTTGCCTTCTCTTCTCCGGTTACTTCATTTGTTCCCACCAAGCAGAGGTTCACCCTCTCGTTTTATACACCACAACTTTCACTTTCTTCTCCTCAGGTACATCAACACATTCAAAGAAATTTATCACAGGGTTCATGCAATCCAAGAAGTTTTCAATATGTAAATACCCATTGAAGTTAGGAATTTCAATTTTTACCTCATACTCTTGAGATTCCAAAACTCGTAATGATCTATGTCGTCGGTTATTCCTTTGTTCCCCCAAATATCTTACTTCAAGGTCTTCATCACTATCAGAGTAAACTCAAGTGCAACCTCGATGAATGAAATCGTCTTCATACCCATCAGATCCTTCAGACCCATATCAATAAGCTCGTTGTTGCCGTGGTCGACGATTGTGGTGATACGGTAGCGGTGTTGGAGTTCCGTCTCGTCCACGATTGCCACCGCCCCTGCTGCTCATCTCTTTCTCTATTGTTGGTTTGTTGTAGGGCTTGGCGTATCTCTACCATAAATGCATCAAGCTTAACTTCAAACTGTCGGTCTAGATCTTAAACAGCGCTCTAGAGAGCCTTCACGTCGTGCTCGCTGCCTTCGGTGTGGTTGCCATGAGTTCAGAAAATGGCCGTCGCTCTAATACCGAAATTTGATGCAGTAAGCAAAAGACCTTCAAGAGAGATTAGACTCGCGATCTCATCTCAGGAACAAAACACAAGTTTATCCAGAAAACGTTAGAAGCTTTCAGCTGAAAGATATCCTACGTTCTGAATAGTTTCAAAATAGAAAAATGATAATAATTATAATTCTCAAACCAGCCAAACGATTGGTTTTGTACAATGGTTAACAGTCACTTAAGCGTAAAAATAAAACTCCATTTATCTCCTGAAATAAAACAGAATATTTACGAACAAATAGAAAATTTGATTCTTCAATTATGTCTCAGTAATGGCTCCTGCATCAGGAGTAGCCAAAAGAACTGTAGTCACTACAGTTTGGTCCAGCAAATACGTGTGCATCAGCTGATTCAACAATCTCAGCGCAGAAAGCAGTGCATATTGCTCCTTCCAATGAAGTGGGGGTGTTGTTCAGGGATTAGGCCTTTTGCTGATGGCATAGGCATAACCACAAGCGTCAACTAATTCAACAAAGGCATCACAGGCTGGGCTACTCTTAGTTTGCGCCATGCTATCATGACTGGTTTCACAGCCTTGTGCAAGAATGACGTTGCCTCGGAAGCTGCTTCTAGTCCCATTGCACATCGACAGCTGCTACAAAACGGCAGAAAAATGTGCAGCCTAGGTTGTTGTTTGCGGGTTTCCATGAAAGATCAAAAATGGGATTTTGAAAAAAAGCAAGAGTTGACGTGAGGTTTTTGTACGTTAGAACGAAATGGATCTAAAAGAGAAGGAAGCTTTGCTTTGTTTTGTTTGGTTTCCTTGCATGAGACTGAGAGTAATCTGATTCATATACAGGTTGGTGAGATGATTAAGGGGTTGGATTTCCTGGGGAAGACTGATTCTTGCATACACATTTGCGGTAATTAATTGCGCTCCAAGTTCTTCAAAATAGTGTCCGTTCTGTAATTCCATGTGTTAAGGGCGGTTGTATGAAGACTCGTTCGTTCATACATTATTACTGTAACCAAGTGCACTCTTCTGAGTACTAAAAAATTGGGTCCATTTTGTAATTTTATTGGTTTGGGAATGCTTCCAACTATTGTTTCTTATTGATTTTCTAGACGCAGCAGCAAGATGCTACCAATTTTATTGACCAACATTTAGAAGTGTGTTCGTTTGGTTGTTTGATGCCTTGAAAGTCGGCAGGCGACAAGGTATTCTTCAGCATTTGCTGCCATTGATGGTGTCAATGGTGATGGGTGCTTAGCATCATTGATGATGGTTGCAGAAAACAAAAGGACTTTCTTCATAAATCTGCAATCCTGCAGCCAGTTCATTGAGGAGCCGCAACCAGGCTATCCTTGAGTTCTAGTCCAGATAGAAATCAAGAAGCACGTAGAGAGGATAAGAATAGGATAAAACCTCAAAATTAGAAGTTATTTACAACAACATTGATGCAGAGAACAGAATCTTTATTCTGATATTACGTAGAACTTATACCAACAGACATTTGAAATACTCTCTGTGTAAATGTATGAACAAAAGAAAACAATTTAGAATTGCTTCCAATTTCGTATCCATGTCCTAATACCCAGATCAACAATTTAGAATTGCTTCCAATTTCGTATCCATGTCCTAATACCCAGATCAGCCAGCATTTTGGAGAATTTACAGTAAGTGTTAGTCCCGCCATCTACTTGCATGGCAAGATTTATGCCCCTCTGTTAAGCAATAAGCCTTTTAGATTGTGTATAAGTTAGACATAGTATATCATACCGACCTCCAGCAAAGAAGTGTGAGGCACATTCAGAACAACCTCAGGATCTCTGCAATTCTTGCTTAGAAAGGCATACACAAAATTAATGGCAAATTTCTTGAGAATAGAGGACGATTTTGTAGCCTTCGCACAAGAATGCCCAATAATATAAGCAATGCCAGATTCTTTAGCTTTCAGTATCTCAAGAGATTCATCTCTAAGTAGAAAATTTTCTGAATGCCTGATGCCTGATTTTGTCTCTTGGATATCATATAAAGGTTGCTTCAGATTCTCTTTATGATTTGAGTTTTTAAGAGGAAGCTGTGGAGCATGCAAGACCTCAACATCTAAGTCTCCATCCTCCCTAGATGATTCATTTTCTTCTTCGGTTTCTACAAATTGGACAATTGCAGACACCAAAGTGTTCTCAAAATCATAGTTTTCCTGTTGCGGATCCTTGTAGCCATACCTCACAATGCATCGGAACATACCATACTCCTTTATCCCCATCCTAGTAATGAGCAACCGTTCATTTTCGTTGACATGTGGTACTTGAACAGATTTGACACAGACAAAAACCAGAACCTGATGGATTGCAGGAAGGTTGGTCACAAAGTGTCCAAATACGGCTGGAACCCCTGTTACAAGATTAGTGTAAACAAGCCCGATTCCAGGAACCCGAACCATGCCAAGGCTAGGCCCTAAAGCCACTATCCTATTCATTGAAACCTTGTTCTCCACATCAAAATCATGTTTCTTCATTGTTCCATAGTTCCATATATACATTACTGCCATAAAAATGAAAGACATAACAAGAGGGATCCAACCCCCTTCAGGAATCTTGTAAATGCATGCAGAGATGTAAAGCAGTTCCACTGATCCAAAAAATAACAGGAATGCAACTACCCTGGTTATCCTTTGCTTCCACACAATTACCATCACCAGCGCCATCAAGCAAGTTGTCACAAGCATAACAGTAGTGATCGCCAGCCCTGCAAACTCAGAAAAACAATCAAACTTTATTTGTGATCTAAGAATGACCCAAAGATGAATTAATAGTTTCTGCATTTGATTGATAGCATAATTTTGTACCATATGCATGACCAATCATGTTAGTATCTCTCAATCCAATTGTCACAGATAAACAAAGGCACATGAGCATCCAATTGACCTCAGGAATATATATCTGCCCATATATTTTACTTGAAGTATGAATGATTTTGACACTTGGAAAGCAATTGAGTGCACAGCACTGGCTTATGATGGAAAATGTAGCCGATATAACAGCTTGACTTCCCACTACAGTTGCAAAAGTGGCGATGATGAACACTGGCCAAAACACAGCTTCTGCAAGAAGAATAAACAACATAAACACATGAGATGAGCAGCGAATAATTATTATTTATTTGATACCCAAATATGATCTTGCCTGGTATGGCCTTGTAGAAGCTTCTCTGAATATCTTCATGGTGCTTAGAAAGGAAAGCAGCCTCACCCATATATGCAAGAATCAGACAGGGATACACTAGAAAGGTGAAAGCTACCTGGAATTGAAATACCAGGTTTTAAAGCGTCGGCTTTAAGGGAAGGCAGAACAATTACAGCTGATTCATTATTTATATACAAAAGCATTACAGCAGGACATTACCTTTATTGAGAGGGAAGAGAAATGACCCAAATCAGCAAACATTGTCTCCACTCCTGAAACATTATTTTAAACAAAAAATTTGTCAATAAGCAGCAAGTAATACAAACAAACTGTATTGGAAGTCTAAAAGAGATACCTGTGATTGACAGAACCACTCCTCCTAGTGACACCCATCCATCGATGCCTGTACTTCTTAAGAACTTCCACATGTAAACCGGCGAAAGTGCATTAACTATATGCGGATTCCATCTAAATATGTTATATATCCCAATGCTGCTAATGCACAGAAGCCATATCATGACAATTGGAGCAAATATGAAAGCAACTCTGTTTGTTCCATGATGCTGAAGCGAGAAAAGCCCCACTAAGATGACACATGAGATTAAAACAACATAAACTGGAAGAGAAGAAATTAAACATAAGCTTTTACAGATGACGATCATTTTCAATGGATTACATATTTGATGCCAATAATCAGTGAAGTTGCACTTACTGTCATGGAGCTCTGAAATCTTAACTTTAACCCCCGAAACTGCTGAAAGAACTGAAATGGGAAATAAGTGGGAAATAAGTGGGAACTTATTTACAAACCAAACTAATGAAGAACTAAATGTGACAAAAAAGGAAAGAAAGATAAATCTGAAAAGAGGAGTCCATTGAATGAAGTAGTTCAAACAACAACACTAGACATACTAACAGGGTTACATTCATTTTACACCCAAGGTTGCGAAATTCAATTTTACACAGGAGTACACCTAAAATTTTCTGCATGTAATAGAATTCCAAGCTAGTTCATAGCAGACTTGTTACTTATGGACTGGACGTCAGTAAGGCAGGATTTAGATGAAATTCAGGTGACAGAACAAATAGAACTTTAACTATGAAGTGAACAATAGTAAAGAGGCTCAGAGGCCACATCACATGCAGCTACCTGATATTGTAGGAGTGAGTACTCCATCACCGATTGCCATACAGGTTCCCAGAAGGACAAAGACCAACATCACATTGCGAAACCTTGGATGCTTCTCTAATAATGCCTTCAAAGCAGAACTCTGCCATGTGTCAGCTGATTCATCTGTTGCATATGTAGACAATGACTCATCTGTGGCTTGTTGGTTTGGTAGAGTGCTTAGTCTTGCATGCCTGCAAAGAAGCGAGTACAATGCAAAGGTACCACCTGCACCATAAGTGAAAAGTTGACAATGATAAGCTGTCTTTCTTCCTTGTCCAATCTGCAGTCATGGAACTCCAAATTAATAATCTTTTAGGATTAGTGCCGCCTTTCCTATGGAGGGTGCACAAAGGTAGGATATCATTTTCTTGCATAGAAAACAGAACAGATTGAGCTTAAGTCCAGTGTTTTATTTTGAAAGTAATATACCCTCATATTCATAAGAAAGGAAATTGAACAAAGCTTCTTTTAGTTCTGGATTTATTGGCAAAAGGAGGGACATTTCTCTCAAAAAGACACAGAACTGAGACTCAGAGCCTGAAATAAATACTGCTAAATGAGATATCATCATATTTTGATATTATCATGGAGGATGAGTTAATTGAAAAACAAACATCTGAATGTTAGTCGAGCAGGTGAAATTATTGCAATTTGCAAGTTCTATGATGTCATCTAAGAAATTAACCAGTAATTGACCAGAATGATCAAGCTTTACCTTCACCATTGTCATCAGCTGACATCACAATGAAAATGTACTTGAAGAGAGCTACGAGAGTGAATGTCCAGAAGATAAAGGAAAGTACCCCATAAATTTCCTCGTCATTTTCCCGGAGGCTCAACTTTCCCGAGAAGGTGGTTTTGTAAACGTACAGAGGAGAGGTACTGAGGTCACCGTAAACAACTCCAAGACTTTGATAAGCCAATGTAACAACAGTTGTACAGGATACCCTCCTCAAGTTCTGATTCAGTGCACTTGATTTATCAGTCTATTAATCAAAAGTTAAATCGTTGTTCCATTCTTATTGTTGCTCAACCAAATGCACAATGTCTAAACACGCACACACACCAGGAAAATTATGGACGCAAAGGTCTCAAAAATCTTTTCATTATCATATTTTAAATTTAAATCTTTGTAATAATATTTGAGAGGCTACGCTTAAAATACAGAATCGAAACGAACAATGAAAACCCCGAATTCCGGAGATCAGATTGTTTTAAGATAACTGAGTGTGTTCTTCTGTATATAACAACTCCATGTCATATTTGTTAATAAAAAAACAATTGTAAACTGAAATGGAAAATATCTACCCAAACCACTGAGAATCTGAAATGGAAACTTCCGGTTGTATGAAGTTTCCTATGCACATTATACATTCACGGTAAAATTTTTCAAGCCCTCTGAGTTTTTACAAGAAGCATTGGACTCAAAGCCACCCGTCCAAAGGAAAGCTGACAAGGACACACTTTCACGAGCCCCATTACCATAACTCCATAATTACACAACACAACGACAATATAATAGCAGTATAAGAACAAGTAATCTACAGCAGAGCATGCAAGAGTACCTGTTGAGATATTCCCTGCTCTAAAATTTCTTCAGATTGTTTCATGGTCTTTTTCTCTTTTTGTGGTGTGAGTGAGAGATAGGGGGGGAGTCTTGTGAATGGAAGAGAAGCTGTGAATGAGAATATAAAGAGAAAAGGATGAGAGACTGTAGGCAGTAAGTAGCAGCAAGCAGTGAAGAGGCAATTGTTGTTTCCTGCTTGTGTCCAAAGAATTTGCCAGCTGCAATAAATGCTCTCTCTATCTCTCTTCAATATCTCCGGTATAATTTAACTGAGGATTGAAAATTGTTCATAAATAAATAAACTGGACCTCCATCTGAAGATATAGTACTCCCTCTTATAAAGAGAAGATAAATCCCATAGGATTCCTTCTTCCTACATCTATTATATATATATATATATATATATATATATATATATATATATAATATGCTTCTTCTGGTTGTACTGTGTCCTACACTATTATAATAGATGTAAGAGTATATAATTTTACAAATTTTACAATTTCTTTAAGGGTTTCAAAACAATTTTATTCTTCACTATAGTAATATAACAACTTTTGGGTTTTCAGAACAATTTATTCTGTTTATTTTGCATTAAAAAGCATCCTTATCCAAGACATCTAGGCTTGGTCTACTAATTTCAGTATCCATTTAAGGGCATGGATAAGTCTGCAGGAATTAATGAATTCATTCAGTTTCATCGTTGCAGATCATTTTTTTTATTTATTTATGCTGTTACAAGCAAGCAATGAATTAACAAGTACCAAATATTACCTGAAACAAGAGCTTTCCGGATTAAAATATATGACCAGATAATCTTATCTTATTAAGAAATCATATTTTAAGTTTGAACTTTGACTGACCAGCCTAAATTAAGAAGAATTAAGCAAGCACTTCGGTATTTAGCCAACCTAACCTACTCCTCAACTATACCTACTCAACTACATGTCATGCAAATCCTATGAATTAGAAGTATTGGCTTCCAGTTCACCAACAACGGTAGACCTCAACACCCATACCTGCTGTTTATAGTCTAAAAATTGGTTAACAAGGCATTAAGAGAGTGGCCATTGAAAAGCAGAGCTACACCAAAAACTATCACACAATTCATTGTCACATGGACAAAATTGAATCCCAGTTTTCCACTTCATCCTTGTATTTTAGTTAACTGATGAAACACAGCCTTGTACAGAAGCCGAAAAGGGATCATAGATAAACGGAGAGGTGAAAATTGGGTTGCTTTTATTTTAAAAGACAATTCCAGGAAAATAGGGATATCATCAACAGCTTATTGCGGTCTTGGTCTTGGGCAAAGAAAATGGAAAATAAAAAATTTATGTACAGAACAACCGGTAGGACAATGGGAGCAGTTCTGTCGTTTTCTTCTGTTCAGAGTGTCATCCTACTGCTGCCTTCAGTTTCAGAGAATCTTTAAGAGGATATGGCATCCATCATCCGTGCATGCGGTTAATTTGTACATCACAATTGGAATCATCATAGCAAATTATAGATGCTAATCTTGTGCTACAAATTATTGGCTAGGACAAATAATTTAGCTTTGTCTACAGGATAATGTAGAAAGAGCGGGAAACGTAATGTAATAGACAGTAGTAATGGCCGACCTCCCCATTTGGGTGGGTTCAATTATTAAGACAACTATCAAGATACAAGTTGTGACACACTGCCCACCAATTGTTTAATAAGATGCTAAGATATGATGTTAACTTATCCTGGATATGATGTTAACTTGTCCTAGCTACGCTAAAAGCTGGTTCCAATGCTCTACGCATCTATGATATGAGATGAGATGTTACATTATGGGCAAAATATGGCTCCTGATTTAGAATAAAATTCTGAATTATTAACAACATACAGCAAGATACAGTATCTATATCTATCATAACAACCACATCTCCTCTTTGTTTCTTTAACCAAAGTCATTGACTTCCCACTCCAACCCATTATGGGTAAAATCATTTGTTCTGTGAGCTTTGAACTACTAGATATGTACGATTAAGAACTCAAGATATCAAGTTTTCTTAACTAAACAACCAAATCCCTCTTTGGTTTTTTTCTTTTTTTTTGGATTGTTGTTGCGCCCACTGCAATTATTGGGTGCAACCGTACAATGATAGATAGTTTGATAGTACATTGCATGGAGAAATGATTTTATTCTTATTATTATTAATGGAAGAAAGGAATGGAACTAAGAGAGAAAAGAGGTACAAGGATGCGTTCGGTGTGCCTTCTAAATCAAACATTTAATAGCTCCCGTGTGTCTGTCCCCATTGATTCAATGCTCTAAAGCTTTCGGAAATGTTAGGTTGATTGCAGCTCTCACTAGTTGAATCAAAGGGGGAAGAAGCAAGATTTTGTGTCTTTAATTACTACTCATTACACGGCCAGCCTTATCCTGAAACTGCTTTCATGGACCAAAAAGTTGGGCATTTCATCCACAAAACCATCTAATCGCTTTAAGACTTTGGATGTTGCCACGTGCGCATATGAACCAACTTTGCGAGGGAAAAAATGTTATTCGATTTTGATGGCCAAGTTTGGGAGAGAATTTTTCTTGATGCCAAAACAGGTGTGCCTTACATTTATTACATTAAGCATAAGCCCCGGCGAAGGCGGCGTACTGTCGTGTCAAGACAAGAGCATGGACCTTTCATCCAATTCTGGAGCAGCTTTCGAAAACGCCGAAAAGGCTTTGGGCTGCCGGTTAGTTATATGCCTCGTTTACAAAACTTAGTACGTTGCCCAGAGATCTAATGCCATTTGAGAGCCACAGGGTTCCTCAAATGTTCTATTGGTTTAATTCATTTTTTACAAAACACAAGTCAGTAATCCCGGGATTCAAAATGCCATATCAGAAATTGCAAAATATAAATATCCTTTTTGGTCAAAAATGGAGGTGTCATTATGAAATTTTGGCTCACGGCTTACAATTTCTGGGTGAAATCCTGGAAACACAGAAGCTCTCCCACGCCATGTAATGACAATCGGGACAGAACCTGGCGCCCTTTCATTAACCATTAGGATTTCAGCTATGTTTTGACATTAATCAACTGCTTATTAAACCGGTCAGATGCTATCTAACTTCAACAACCTGATTTCCTTTTCTGGGCAAAGGCCAATTTCACTACCAAAGGTAGCAACTTACACCATCGAAATTGTACATGGCTAACTGATAATTTTGTAACAACCATATAAAACTCGGGTTGAAAAAATGATATCATGAGATGAGGACCGGACCTAAAGTGGCATCCAAAATACCATTCCACAATCAAACATAGGCACAATTTCTCACCATAACATAAAAATTAATAAATCCAAACTCTTTAATGGCAGAAATTATATCTCATCAAAACCTTGTGAAAGAAATTTTTTGGGAGAAAATCTTACACAGTATATGACCGGGACTTACAACAATAGACAGTAATATTTTGAAAAAGCCCTAATGAAACTCCTCGACGATAAGGACTACCAAAACACAACCCTCAACATGGAAACGCGACCCAAGCTTGACCAATTGTTGACAGACTCAAACCAGACGCAGACCCAAACCACAGGCCCATAAATTGTTTCACCAGCTATAAACGCCAAGACAAGGGCGAAATCGAGATCAACCAACTAATCTCTTCATATTGCCAAGCATTTGCTATGAAGACAACCCCAAGCCTCTTAAGTTGAGGAAGCAGGCTCCTCAGATTTCTTCTCTGCTTCTTCACTCTTTGATTCCTTCTCTGCTTCTTCACTCTTCGATTCCTTCTTCTCCTTGGTTACAACAGGAACCTCTTCCCCAGCTTTGTCTTCAGTTTTCTTTTCCTCAACAGTCAACTTCTCTAGAAGGCCAGCAGCTGCAGTTGCATCTTTATTTTCCTCTTTACCTTTCTGGGATTCTGCAACTTCTTGAACCTTTTCCATAAAGGTTTTGCAATCTGAATAATGAAAAACATTATGAGACAAATAATTTAGAAAAAATTGGGAACCAAAATTGTATAAAGAAGTTATAAGAACAGATGCAGACATTTGAGATAGAAAAAGCAATGTATAATCACAAAATTTGGAAGAATGCCATCCATTCCAAATAACAAGACAACTATGGAGAACATTTTCACATGACTGCTAAATAAATAAAAATTACCAAAAGCATTCCCAAGCAATTACAAGTCAGAACATGACAACAAGATTATTAGTTGATGATAAGCACAAGGCATCATTTATACAAGAATGATCACACAGAGTAACAGTAAAGTCAGAAACTAACATGATGCAAAATCTCTCTCCAACAGAAAGTTTTGAGTATCAAAACTGGGAGAAATCAATTCATCATTCCAACATATTCATTAATAAATCAAGAGAATTGATTGACATCGTATACATAGTGCAAGAATGCTATAAACACAGTTCACCACATCAAAATATCAACTAAAGACTACCTTTCAGAAAGGATAAAACTAGACTCTTAGAATATGCTATAGAGAATATTAAACAACCTCATATTACCCTATTTGTAACAGAAAAATTTATAAGATCATGAGAAATTTTATTAACTTGAAACCCCCAAGTTTATCTTAAAAAATAATGTCTGGCTATTAGTATTACTTTAAGAGTTAAAGTGATCCTCATCCGTGGGGTGACTATAAAAACAAGCCATCAAATACAAAATTAGATATGAAAAAGCTTTAAGAATGTTATTGTACTATGACTAGACTATTATGAGTTATCGAGGAACAACAGGTTCCCCACACAATTGTAAAGGAGGAAGCAGTTTCACCTTTATAACTCTGCCACTATGCACTGCATGTAACCATATTCAAGATTGAAGGCCTTCTGGAAGGCCAAATTATGTATTACAGATTTTCCTACTGGACTCAACTTAACAATTATAGTTGTAATCTTCAATTTACATCCACGCTGATAACTAAATGGTGTCTGCATTTAGTACAATAGCAATGAGACATGACCATAAATAATATAGCTGTTGGGAAACTTTAGTTGCCCAAATTCATTTCGACATTTCTACTCTCCCAATAACATTTTGCAATTAAAATAGTTTAAGCGATACAAGACATTCAAACTAGCAACAGTGTAGGTTTATTCAAGTTTGACAACGAAGTAGGTTTAACACAACACATTAAGGTATGTTTGGGACTATTGTGCTAAAACCACAACTACTCACTTTCTCACTTATATTGGACATCTAGTGATCCCCTCCCACAATGTCTCAACCCAAAAATACCCTTAATTCAAGTTGTAGTTTCAGTTTCAACAAAATTAATGCTAACCGTAAAGTTTCAGGACACATCCGGACAAATGGATTGAAACCAGACACAAACAAATCACTTAACGAACACCAGCCTAACCAAAGATAAATAAGCAACATTCTATAACAAGAATAAAATGACTAACAAGACAACTGATTTTAAAACACTGCACGACTTGATTCATTTACTTGATGCACCAAAAAAGCAATGATACTCACTCTCAACAGATCCAAATCTGATGCAGAAAAGCTCATCCTTCAATTCCCCATCAGCGAAGTCAGTAGCGTGCCAGACACAAGACTTATCGTTCCCAGCGTGCTCTTGCACTGTCATTGTCGGTATTACTGCCCAGCAAGCCAAAAACAAAATTAATAAACTTAAACACTAATCACGGTATAATATTATGAATGCAATTAACATCTGACACAAATAAATTAATGAAGATATAAAACGAACTCAGATGATTGGCGCAGATCTTCAGAGTCTTAGATTGCCTCATAACAAGGCGAACCTTTCCAGTCACTTTATGTTTCAACAGCTTAACAGTACCAGCCCCTCTCTCCTTCCACTGGTTTCCATCCTTATCAAAACGGTAGAGTTTCGCCTTCCTTTAAAAGAATTAAAATCATAAAATTAACACAAAACCTAGAAATGAGCAGATCTAATATATTCAAAAATACTCACAGATCGAGGATGGCATCCTCATCCTCCTCCCCGGTGGTGACGGTAACTTCGTCCAGTTTGACGATGGGGGCGACCTGAGCTCCGGTGTCCTCATCCTCGTTGTGTGGGGCCTCCTCCTCTTCTCTGTGATCGGCCTCAGTGCTTGCCATTGCTGCCAATGCGTCTATTTATGTTGTACTAGTTTTCTGGAGTGGTTAGATGCTACAGATTTATGCGTAAGCTATATCGATTGAGTGTTCTCAGAGGCTGGAATGTGCAGGCAACTAGGGTTTATATAGCGGGAGTGTTATTGAGAGAGGTGTTCCATTTCTTTTCGGGGGAATGTTTGGACGACGGAATAACCGATTCCCTGCGTGAGAATATGACCCCCCCCGGCTATTACAGCCTGTTTGGTTTGGGATATAAGGAGAAAAAAAGGGAAGAATTTTTGGCAAAAATGGCTCGATTTCAAAATCCATTTACATTTATAATCTGAGTTTCTAAACTTTTTATATTTGAGATCAAAAATTTAACTTTTAAACAAAATTGTTCTTAAATAATAATTTGTTTGTCTCGAGCTGCACAAGAAAGAAATAGAATGCACCTCTCTTTGAATAAGGTTCAGAATCCTCTGTCAGGCTTGCCATTAAAGAAGTTTATCCCGGCAACTCAACTTGCAGTTAGAGATAGAATTACCAAAGCTGATGTTATCATTCCCTGTGAAGCAACATTATTTACTGCATCCACGGGTCCAGCATCATCTGCTTTGCCTCGTAACCTTTCTAACCTGCAAAATGCGTATAAACTCAACTCATTAAACAACTCATAGAACCCCTTCAGTGGAATCAGTCGAATGGATAGTTATCGATCTACTGTAATCCCATCAAGTATTTTCATCCATTCATAAGGAGCACCGTTTGCTTATGATTGATTCAACACCAAGACATTGGCTACTATGTACAACATATACCTACCCCACAATGCCGAGCAAGATTTCACATTTGGCTCGCCTTTCTTCTCCCACCCACCACCATTGTTCTTTGTTTTTATACTGAGAGCTAGCCATGCCTTGATTTCAGGGTCATCAACTACTGTCTTAGTGGGATGCAGCACCTGCAGGGGAGGAAGATAACGTGTCTGACCTATTTGGCATAAAAAAATGAATCTGATATGAGCAACTAAATCACCTGCACCATGGATAGAAAGCCAGAAGAGCAACCCAGACATGGATGACATTTGACAACAAACACAAATGCACCAACTTACAATTAAGTTTTCGTATGTCTGAAGGAAAGAAAATTGACAAGGGAATCAAGATTCTCCAGTAAGGTATGCAATACTTGCACTGGCACACCAAAATAAAGGGAATTTCTCATACACACTGGGTAAATACTCAATGCAGATGATATGAAAGATATTGTAAATGCAGATTCACAACCTCTGCAAACACATTAAGCATTCTTCAAGTATCGATCCGGTAATTGAAACTAACCTGGCTTCTCGTGAAGAATAGGATAGGGCCGCAAAACATAAGAGTTGGCATATTCCACCATTCCCAACCTAGCCCACTTCTCTTCCAAAGCCCCGTACAAAGGCACATACTAAGAAACAAAGATTCTACACAAATATCACAGATGGCATCTGCGCACAAGAAGAGAAGTCTGGCAGCCCCCTGTAAATAGTTGTTTGTCAATAATCTAATAATAGCTTAGCTGCAATGAAGATTTCAAATCGACCATATTTTTTTGCACAGTGGAAACTACAAAGAAATAATGAGGTTCCATCACCTGTTCTAGTAACTCTATCAACTGCATACAATTTATTTTCCTCAAATTTCTGCATCATCAACTCTGACTTCGGGACTGACAGACTCGGTACATTTTTGCTCCTGGCACGAATCACAAACTGCTTCAGCTGGCGACTTAGAACACCTTCAACAATCTTACAGTATTAGGCAGCAGCAACTCTCTGAATAGCACATGTTACACTTTCAATATTCTGCAAAAAAATAAAAAATGTACCCGGGCGTTGCATACGAGCAAGAGTCAGCAACTGCGCCTACATATTTTGCCGATGACACAAGAAAAATGATCAGTTAGATAAGTATTAATCAATAGCTTCAAGCAGAAACATTACTTAATACAAAGATGACATAGCACATGGAGTTCAATATAACTTTATAGTGCATTTACTAATTTATAATTAAAATGATTGAAATTGGAATGACATTTAATATAACCATCGTCTTAGACTCTTAGCAGCTGCAGAGGCAAGTTTATGGCAATAACCACACTGCTTTGCAGCATCGTCGTTTCTCCAACGCATATTCATTTGTCTGATTCCATTGTCACGGGTGTGAAGTTTATGAATTCGGTATTAATCCATAGACTCTTCGAATGCAAGCGAAAGCACCATGCATCCCATCTAACAAAGCAAACTAAAATGTAAAACGATGCCGTTAGGACCTCTTTCATTACTGTTGGAGAATGGGCGGCGGCCATGGCACTCTAGGCCTCTGGTAGTTGAAAGGTCGCTTTCTTTATGCATCAATCCAAGTGCACCCCCAATTAATTCTAACACGCCTACAACTTCCTTATTTTGAGAGAATGCATTGGGCTTCGTGGGCCCAACTAAAATTCTCAGTTTATTTTTAATTAAATCTTGTAGAATCCCGTCACTTTCTTGCATCTCCTATTCTTGGAAAAGAAAGGGCCGGTCTGAGATGGAGAACAATCGAGCCGCCGCGCCACCTCACGCGTCGGAAGATAATGTAAAAAGTTAATTAATAATTTATTATAAAAGGTAACTTCTACCGAATAACGTCCGGTTCCGACTAGGCCAGCCACGAAGTTGCCACCATCCTTCCAATATTCCACGCGCAAGGGAGAAAACACGTGCGTAGAAAAAATAAAATTGGATCTGAACCGAACAGCTTTTTTCTCCAATTTGGTTGGTTAGTACACAAACATTGAATCTTTAAGTGCACATTATACAGTCAGCGGTACGTTGGGGACAAGACAAAAGTACATTAGTGGGAAGCTTCAATGTTGTAGATCCGCCTAAACAGTAATTAGGAAAGATCGAGAATCGGAAAATTTGCAAGAGAAGAAGATGAAGATGCAATTTGTTGCCAAATATGTTGTTGCAGATTTTGACGTCGTTTGTTGACAGAACGATCCAATAAATTTAAATGGATCATCATTCATATGTACAGTGAACGGCTACGATCATCGTGGGATTATGTGGTTTATGCTTGGCGTTAGTGGCATCATCAAATGATGCTATCAACACGAGACAGAAACGAGAATATTAGATAGGAGTGATGACCCAATTCAAATTATGGGAAGCTAAGAGATGGTTTTTGAATTTGGAGAAGTAATGTAAGCAAGTGAGACTGTGAATCTACAGGATGTGAACACTGAACTGTCTTCCATGTCTGAACGCGAGACAAGGTTGATTTAATTGGTTCCAACCCACATGCATAAATTGAATTTGAGTCCAAGAAGAAAAGGCAAAGAATATAAACAACATAATACGTTAACGACGTAATGATATATCTGAATATTCTGAGACAAAACAAATTAAAATCACACGAAATTCTGTAAATGTACATGCCCATTTCTTTACTCTCCACCGCTAATTCCTCCTTTTCCCACCCATAACGACGGCCAGGATACCCACCACCGCGCTCAAGTTCAATTTCTGAATATATCCCTCCGTCAATTTCCGAATTTGTCCATGGTGAATCTGGATATACCGAACTTGTCCCTGGTGCTTCGTCTTCCGGCCTCATCAAATTCGAATATTCCCTCCTCGTCCCTTCTTCTTCGTCAGCTCTTACCGCCACCCACCCGTCTGATTCCCAATTTACCCCCGCTGAAGTTGCCAATTTACCTATCCTCTCCCACGCGGATGCTTCTAAATTCTCAACATCTGTATCCTCTTCTTCGAATTCCGAGTTGACCAAGTCAAGCACGCAACGCGGAGATGGCTCAGTGATTGTATTACTCGGCGATACAGATTGTAAAAATGGATGCCGTAACAGCTGATCGCAACTCCACCGCTCACTCGGTTTTCTTCTTAAACACTTTTCAAGAAAATCACGCCCGAGTTCTGATAACTGAGTCGGAATCGGAGGCAATTCGTTAGACAATCCGATTCGAGTCAGTGTGCGGGCACCAAAATCCTCCCAAGCGGGTCTTCCGGTGACCATCTCGATAATTGTGCAACCCAAAGACCAGACATCGCTTTCCGGTCCCTGGTACTCTCCTCGTACCACCTCCGGCGCCATCCACAGTGGACTTCCACGCGCCAAAATCTTAACACCAATCATGTCAGAAATCTTTCCCGCCGAGCCAAAATCGGCGAGTTTGGCAAAACACGAACCGGAACTCACCAATACGTTCTTTCCTTTAACGTCACAGTGCACGATGCCACCAGAATGTAAGTAGCGCAACGCAGAGACTATACAGTAAGTGTGTGACCTTAAGACCTTCTCGTCCACGTAAGCGCCACCAGTGGTTGATGCCAGGTCAGTGACGGTGCCACCTGGCAAGTACTCCATATGGAGGTTTCGGTAAGACGTGGTCGGAGACTCGTATGAAACATCGTCGCCGAGGTACTTGACAACGTAAGGCGAGGAAAGTGAACGGAGAATTCTGATTTCGTTCTCCAAAGACTCGATTTGAGCGGGATGACACGCGTTTGTACTAACCGACTTTACAGCGAAAACGTCGCCGTTCAATTTGTTGATTGCCACGTTCACGGCGCCAAAGGAGCCTTTGCCTATGCACTTGCCCCTAACCCAAGAACTCATTTTGCTACTGACCGCTGTAGTGTTGGTTTGAGAACTGAAATTTTGTGAAGACGAAGGAAGCGTGTGGTGTATAGCTGGTCTCTTTTTGAGGGCCCAAAAGGGTTTATATACGTGAGTACGTCAAGGCAAGGCAAATGCATCGAATATTTGTACAGGATTTTTGAGGGTGATGTGGAAGGTACAAATGGATAATTCGGTAAACGGTTGTTGACATCAGTGTATTCCTGGGGCAACAACTGGTTCGTCAGGTGTTGACGCAATAGCACTCCAAGTAAGAGATAGTGTGGGGATGTTGAAAGCAAGGGATTCTGGGTTTTATCCTTTACCCAGGAGGCGGAGACGCGGCGTTAATCTGAACCGTTGATTGGACGAGATCATGGTGTTTTTTAACGTGCAAGGTTGGCCCTTGTCTATGATTGGTTGGTTGGTATTTTGACTTGCGGTCGTAGATTCAACAGCTTTGGAAAAGTTCGCGAGAACTAAGCCGTGCTAGAGTTGTGCGTCCATCCCACTCTCAAGTCCGTGCTAACTGTGCTTCCAACCCCTCCCGTGGGTAAGGCAACGAGGATCGCCCAATCAATCTGGAGTGGGAAATGAGGTGGCAAAAATTGACGTGGGTGGATGATCGTGCATATATATAGACAAAGGAGATGCCCATGCCCAGTCGGCTGCCATTGGCAAAGAGCAAGTCCAGCACCACACGGAGGGTTAGGGCCAGGGTCAGGGACAGGCAGTTCGATTGGGACCGGTAACTTTGATATAAACAGTGATCCCACAATCCCGCTGACATGGCATAAAACTGTAGGTCCACGTTTCAGCAACAGTGAGCAAGAGATGATGCTTGCGTCTGTCTGACTCGGCTTCTGCAGTGAGAGTCCGAGTCGTTGTCCGTTGACAGGCCATATCCCATCGTATCATTTTAAAGGTCAGGATTCAAGGCCCCGTTCGTATTAATTAAAAATAATTATTATTTTATAATTTTTTAAATATCCCTAAAGGCGTATTGATGCTAAACTTTGACGCGGTTGTATTTTTTTTTGGGATTCTTCTATTGCTTGACATGTCATATTCACTTATTCATTAAGTAATATTAACATAGAGAAGTGCATGCCACGTGTCCTGCGTGGACGATTAGACATTTGTCCCACGTAGGATTACACATAACGCAAGACCTTGGATTGGATAAGTAGGAACAATTTCTTTTTATTTGTCTGGACAGAAAAAGAAACGGGAAACCTGAGTCGTGTTTTGTCCCCAGGAAGGGGAGAAGCGAAAGAACACTTGGGCAATTGGGAGAGCCGATTTGGCAGACAAAGATAAAGAGTGCCGACTTATCCTTGCAAAGCGGTTGTCGTGTGTTCTTCCATGATCTTTCTACAACAATTAATGGAAGTAAACAGAATCAAATTTCCTTTTTCTTTTTTTTAAAAAATATTATATAAAATAATTAAATTCGCAGTAGAAAAAAAAATATAATAAATTCATTAATAAGTTTCCCATCTCGTATTAACTTCGATAAAAGTTGTTGGAAATTAACGTAGGTAGCGGAGGGCTCCGGTGTTGGGGAGGGTGGGGGGGTATTGTCCAAGGAGACTAGGACAAGAAAGCAAAGATTGACCGGACGGCCGACAATCCAACGTGCATGAACGACAACGTTCCATATTTAGCGGCGGACATGCAAACCTCGCTCACCATTTTCAGCGAATAGGATTCATAATGCATGCACAACCAAACTGGCAAGTTGTTAAGAATAATAGATCACGATCCTCTGTTTCTGTTATGTGTCTGTTGTAATGTAATTCTGCCTAACAGCAAAAGCCAATTGATTATGCTTACCTTATATATACATTGCAATTGCCCTGGTTTATTATAGACACTGCTCAGCAGTTTCTTTTTAATTTATTTGGTGTCTTCTTAAGATAAGATTTGGTTTGGTCAATGTGTGTGCCGGTTCCTGCCGTTCTTAGTTTTACTATCTTAAGATTTGATTTCAGTACGGAACGAGTCAATATGGGATTAAACTATATTACATACACACGAATTCTTATATTATATGCTCAAGCTCACTTATCGAAACAAAGATTTAAGAAATGGAATCAGTCAAAACAGTTTGGCTGAATGCAGGGACATTCGAAGTTTTACAACATTTTAATAAGTAAAAATGGATGAATCCTTCAAAATTTAACATCAGAATGCAGACCAAGTAGTTTTTATCTGCTTTGAGCAACAGGACTCGTAAAATCGATTATATGAGCAATGGGTAACTATCACAAGCACCAACAAGAACTTAATATACACAAGAGCACTTCTGGATGTTCCACAAAAGAATGAATCTTTAATCTGTATTAATAATTTACAAATCAAGGTTATTGAATCAATTAAAGAATGAAAAGAATGTTCTATGGTTGGTAAAAGTCTATCTTCTTCAGCTGCAAAAACCGCCACCAAATGGATTATTATTACCTGGACTAAATTGGGCTACTCTAATTAGGAAGAGAAATTTTATCAGACTGTGGCGTTAGTTGGATTTGGGATTTCGTCCCTTACAGCAATGGCATGGGGGACAATCAGAGATAGCGTTTCAGTTGAATCACCATCACACTAACATCATCAACAGAGCCTCGAGAAACAGAGAGGTCCACTAGCTTTTTACAGGCCAATATTGGTTCGGGAGTCTCAGTGCCTCGGCAAAATGGGCGGGCAATATCAACTGCTTCCTGATTACTGACCTGAAACCAAAACAAGAACAGGTTATTTAGATTTGTTTTGAAATTATCGGATTATAAGGATAGGAAGAATTAAATATTGGAAGAGAATAATAACTTGGGACATACAACACTATACCTTATCCCACAGGCCATCAGATGCTAATATTAAGAACTCGTATTCGGGTTTGAGTCGAATGATTTTTGTCTCTGGATCAGCTATCACCCATTGTTTAAGGTGTCGATCACCAATGCCTCTAGACACAGCCAGTGAACCCTGAACTCTCCATGTACCATGGCATAAATCAACATATCCACCCTGCAAAATAAATTGTTCCATAACTAATTAGCTTCGTCTGATGAGCATATTCTCGGACAAAGAGCAACTGATACAATGAATATCTGCCTGCTTAGTGCTTACCATGGTCTCAATTCTGTTCTTCTCATCTTCCCTTGACGGACGGTGGTCTGAAGTGAGAGCCTCAGCAAGTCCTCCTCTGCTCATAACAGCACGACAATCGCCAGCATTAGATACAACAAGAGTTTCTTTTCGTATTAAAGCTGTCACGCAGCATGAACCCCCGCGGATATCTTCTTTAAGAAACTCAGAATCTGTGTTCAAATAGCCATGTTTAACTGCATCCTCAATTTCTTCTTCATCCCTTCTCATGATTTCAACGAATATGTTCTTGTCTAAATTCTCTGCAGCAAACTCAGCGGCCTTGGAGCCACCATGTCCGTCAAAAATACCAAAGAAGGCCTGCAAAAGTAACGTCAAAGCACATTAGACACCCCTCTTATACCCAAAGACACTATCTAACTTAGATATCGAGTTTTCATTGCAACCCATAAAGAATATGTGAAGAGAACTAGTTTATAGCAATTCCCAAATAATTTCTCTGCATCCTAATTCTCTAAACATCATCACCAATTGTTTCCATTCTATCAAAAATATGAAAGAAGTGTGTTTATTCTGAAAATTTATTTTCTATTCCGCGCACAAAACAGTTCCGTGATCAACTAACATACATCTGCTGACTAATTTCACAAATAAATTCAATATGCAATAACAACTCAGATTTATGGAACCCCAAAAATTAATTTCTTTCCATGCAAATTGGCCTCTAAAAATTTATTTCTTTATGATTCAAACTGCTACTAACGCAATCAATTCATCACAAATGAACAACAAAAAAGGGGAAAACAAATATAATACCTGCTTGGGATCCCCTTGAAAATCAACAACAGCAGAGTAGCGATCCTCCATAGCTTCTCTTCTTCCTCTTTTACAATAAACAGAATAAAACCCGTCTCTCACCTCTTCCACTTGGTCTCTTTGAACCTCTCTTGGAGTCACCAGACCCCCAAAACTCGTCGAAGCCACGGGTATATCCAGCTTGGTTGGCCTCTTTCTCTTCAATATCGTCTGTGGCGACCCAGAGCTTGAACCAGGAACCGATCCTGTCCCCAAAGCTGACGATGATGATGACGTACTGGAAGAAGAAGAGAGGCCAGTTGGTGGTTTTTGAAGGCGAAAACGAAAAGGAGAAGAGGGTGAAGATGATGATGCCGTAGGAGATAAAGAAGAAGAAGGTGAAAACTTAACATGGGTCAGTGGTAACGTTAGGGCATCCGGTGAAGGAGTTAATATGGAAGTTTTGTTACAGAAGAGAGATGATGATGGAGAAAACACCGGAGAGTTGGAAACTGCGACAGAACACGACATTTCTGCTTTCTCTGTTACAACAATAGTTGTTATTGGTGGCGGCAGCGGTGGCGGTGTTTAATTTTTGCTGTTACGAAGAAGAACAACAACGATAATTATTATACACATACAACGTTCGAATTCCTGTCTGTGATTTTGCTGTGCTTGGTTTGTTTACGTTGGAATGAGTTTAGGAAGATATTTAAAGGGGCGAGGGAGAGTCTTCTTCTGCACGTCCTTTTTCTCCGTGTTTTTAGAAAGACTTTTTGGTTATTATTAGCGTTCTTTGACTAGTTGATTTGGGCGCTTCCTTCATCTACAATCTCACTTTTGCCCCTTACAAAAAAATACTTCAACTAATATAACATAGCATTATCATAGAATATTAAAATATTTTTTATTAAATAATTAAATAATTTATTATTTATAACAATTTATTTAAATAAACTAATTGTTTTTTTTAATAAACATTATACTATCAATTGTATTATTTGAGAAGTCTTGCATATAATGATAGTTTTATTACCTTAACACAATTGATATAATAAAATTATTTAATAATAAAATAAAATAAATTTATTTATTAATAATAATTAAAAATTAAAAAATTATAAATTTTTTGTATTATATTAATTAAATAATAAAATATTTTTTATTTTATTAATTAAATATTCTCATCATATTAATTATATTAATGTGTTACAAAACTGAATAGTTGATTAATAATTGAATTGACCATAATTTTAAGAAATTATTGATAATATCATAAAAGTAAGAAATCAAAAAGGGCAATAGTGTCTTTTGAATACAAGAAGGGAGTGCCCGTTGGGCTAATGGCGACAGCAACTCGTTTTAGAGGTCAAACACGTTTCTTAATAGTAAGTAGCTGTCTCTGTGTAATACACACTACACAAACAAACAGTGTGCGAAGAGTGTACTTGACCAGTCACTCTCTCTCTCTTCTCGAACAACACGCCTTTACCAATCTAAATGTGAATGCCAATGTCTTTCACTTTATTTTTTTTATAAAATAATAATAATTAATTATTAAAAACAGTTATCTTAATGGCGGAGAAATAGCCGTCGTGAATGGAATGGGGACCCCACTGTCAGGTCGAGATCAAGAGCTCCTTCAAGGAAGTTACCGTTGCAGATGGCTGAAAGACCGTTAACGCTGACGAAGTCAAATCGCGGGATTATCGCAGGCTCCTCATATTCTTGATCTTATCGTTTTAAGTAATAATAATAATAATAATTAATAATCGTTTACCTTGTTAACTCTTATTTGACACGACAAGATTTACTATTTTACAGTCATAATAAAAATATATATTTACTAATTTTTTACAAAAATAAATATGTAATTAATATTATTATATATAAAAAATTAATAAATTATTTAATTAAAAATATAAATATTTATTTTTATAAATTATTTGTGTGATAATGTTATAAATATATAAAAAATTTTAAACTAATTTTAAGGTCGAGTTGGCACAAACTTTGGGCTTCATACTGTTAACAAAACATAGAACTATCTAAGCCCATTGCCGGCGGATTTAAAAGGAGATGTTCTGGGTTCTCAGTGATTGACTGGAGACATTTCCTCAATTTCAATTTGACAGGCTCGTATGAGAAAGGCTTTTACGTATTATCTTCAAGTTGTTACATTTAGTTATTTCGCAGTCGCTTTGAGCAACTTAGGTTTTAGATCTTCTCCTAAGAATTTCTTAATCTTGAAGAACGAATGTAGTTCCCCGACGTCCAAATACAACACAAATGCTGCTGCTCTGGATAGCGAGGGGAACAAACTTCTAGGGCATCAGCAGAGATATGGCCTACAAGTAACAGGCAATAACATTCGCAGGATCAAGAATTTGAAGCCCCTTCGAACAAAAATACAGATTTGGGAGTGATATGAAGAATACAACTCAGTCCCTTAGATGTTCATAAAGAGTTGCGATCATATTCGCAATTCATTACAGGTCTGTAGACTCATCACCGTCGTTGTTCAATACACTCCCAAATACCAATTTTAAAAATAAAATTTATAGTTGCCCTCAATTGCTCTCCCGAAACAAGTGAAAAACAGTAGAAGGAGAGATACAGAGAAGAAGATAGCAACACGATTAATATTGCTTCAAGGGAACGAGTCATGTAGGAAGTGATAAATCCGCACTGACCAGATAGTGAAGCATTCCTATTTCACCTAATCTAATTATGTAAAGAAAAAGAAAACCCAGAAACGATGGAACCGAAAACAATTGAAAAGTTGAAATTTTTTACAGCAAAACGAGAACAGTTAAATCCTACAAGAGATCCAATAGTTGAAAAGAGAGCAGGTGTAAACCCTTGCAGACGCACAATACCAGAAACTTCAGTCGGCAAAAGAGGAGGCGGGTTAGTGTTTTCTTATAGAGGGAGGAGTTGAGTATCGGACGGTTGATACGCATCTTATTGGGATGAGCGGCTAAGATTACATGTTATTTGATTTCCCTAGTTTTCCTTTCTGTTGTAGGCGAAAGTACAAAACTACCCTTGCATTCCATGTACAAAAATGCTTGGCACTTGCCGAATGATAGCCCGTTTAGTTAACGCAAAGCCCATGCGATTGAATGAATGGGCCTGGAAGGTGGGCCTCAGTTCTCAAATACTATTAATTAGATGACTCACCAGCTCACTGTTGTATCCAAATTTTATCCTTAAACACACTTTTATTTATCACAATGAGTCATGACACGTGTAAAGTGACAATTAATCACATTTTAATAATGCCCTAATCACTGATTAAGATATACAATGTGATTATATTTCTGAAATGACCAGTTTACTTTTCACTTTGTTCCGTGTCTCATCACATAGCAATGTCTCCGAATTAGTGAAAGCATTTCTTTAGCCTAATTATGGGAATAAGGCAGTTTGCCTTCATTACTGTGCGCAAACGAATCGGAAAGTAATAGAATTCTTCTTCATATCATTATATAGAATCGCATTCGAGTTCTGTAATTGAAACTATTTACGTTCCATTGTCAAGGAATTAAACCAAAATTTCATATCATCTTGGCCATTACAGGAAAAAAAAATCAAATAGGACACTGTTGGGACTGTCGACAGTAAATGCCTGGCTTCCTACTAATTGAGCAAATACACGATTACATGATTGTATCAGAGCTGATTGTTATCTTGGCTTTTGGAATCTAACCTATTCTTTTAAGATCACTTAATGAAACATTTACCTTGAAGAGCTATCCACTAAAGATAAACATACAAGTCAAAAGAATTATTAATCATTGTGATCCCTCTACCAGAAGGTAGGAACTAAAAAGTGAGATTGTTCAATTAATCAATTTTAAAAACAGATTTAACCTAGATTAACGAAGATCACAAGGCAAGGATAAGATCGTATGAAAAAGGTTTGTATATGTGGCATGAAAGGTATCGAAAAGATGGGTTGTATCAATAATGGATGAATGTCAATTTCGAGCACCAATTATCTTCAATGGTGAGGATTCCTATTGGAGCTCAACGACCCAACAAAGCTGAATTATTCTTGGAGATGACGCTGTGACGCAACATTCCCATGAAGTAATTGAATGGTATGCACATAATATGGTCAATTTCAATAAGCGATGCCATACGCCACATATCTTTGCCGTACGTTATTAAAATTCCTCTTGATAATGATACGATGACACGTTAGAATTGCCCAGCATTCAACAAAGAGAAGTGAGGGAATGGCCCTCCAAAATGTCAGCAATTGGATCAATTAACTGTAATTAAACACTTAATGTGAATCAAAATTCATACGTAACACATGAAGACTTCACCAAATTTTCATCGTCAAACTTCAGAAAATTCCCATGCAGAGACAACAAGATAAGCATCCGGAAATGGAAAAGGACAAAGAAAGAGAGAAAAATTATTAATATCGGCAGCTTCAGCCTTTAGGGTTTGAACAGTAAACAATGGATCGGAATCTCGATGGCCCAGATTTGATCACCATCTCAATTTTTGGTTGTTAAAGCACAAAAAGCATAAATGAATATCTCGTCGTGCTTATCCGAAATACAAAAACGACATGCATGCATGCAGTTGCATTATTGCATTGCAGTGGCACACGTGCTGTGTTTATTCATTGGCTTGTAAAGTAAGTGCAATTGTTGATCGATATATGCTCGGAAACCATAGGCTCTCCCTAGAATGTGCGATCTGTTTTATCGAAGTTATCTTGTTATTCACGTATGCTCGGATTTAAATAGTGCGCGTTGGTGACAAGATTTTGTTGCATTATTGCATGCCGTTGGTTGATTCCCATGTAACCGCTGTAATTCGGTGAGGCCTCTGTCATCAAGCCAGCCACCAAAATTACATGCCACTGGCTGAGAAACCATTGCCATTGCGTCGCAATACATCATCCTGGCTTTTGGAATCTAATTGTATATTCTAATGTGTTTTCGATTGTGATCATTACACCATGTATACGCAATAGAGTTGAAAAACAAGTGCAATAAAATAAAAGAAAATTTGATCGATTCCCATCAATATTTTCTTGAATCAACAATTTGCCATTAAGTATACCAAGCACAAACCTCACCCACGTAGCTTTTCATTCATTGGAGGGCTTAAACTGATAACGAATTGCTTACTCAACTGCCAATTCAACGAACGAAGTTTGGCGGATAATAGCATCATGTTAATAACCATTAACGTGCAAGAAAGCTCTTGCTGCTCTTTTTAAAAGTACGTAGTTATAACATGCATAGCACGGGATTTCGAGGAATCAATTTCATTGTTCTTACATTTCAGATTAAGAGTTTGCTCCTACCTAGTTACCGATATGTATCTTAAGTTTGAGGACCAGAACGATTTACCAAAAGTCATTGAGAAGAAATTAAATATAAATCAAGAGTTAATGTTCATGTTCATACGAGCTTTAAATGGCATCTAAAGGTCACGAATCAAAGTCTATAGTCCAAGAGACAAATTACTTTTATGTTTTTGTTGTTAACGTTTGGTAGGTGAATTAAGGGCGGTTTCAGGTTTATACAACCTTGCAACTCATACAAGATTATTTTAATTTCTTAAGATTTCGATGACTTTTAGTTGTTGGTGACAATTCCAAGCCACAATTCACTATGCATGGCCCCTTGATTGGACCAGCAAGAAGTAATAATCTTCCATGGAAAGAGACTGTTATTGGACGTCCTTATCTACTAGAGCTTCTTCTTCGTTTTCCTTCAAGAAATAATGTAATGGGGGTTGGTTATTGGACCTTCTCGATCATTCTTCCCAACTGATAATGAAATCCTTTGCATTTATTTGCAGACCGCCGGCTGATTCCCTTCGGCATT
The DNA here is from genome assembly GCA_019650275.1 of Xylocarpus granatum. Lineage (NCBI taxonomy): Eukaryota > Viridiplantae > Streptophyta > Magnoliopsida > Sapindales > Meliaceae > Xylocarpus > Xylocarpus granatum. The sequence goes on along the minus strand of BNST01002490.1, from coordinate 66,072 downwards.
TGGGAGCTACAGAACAAACGGATCATGCTTCGTCATCAATACCAAATTTACAAGTATAAAATTCAGCTATCCGATCGCTCAAGGGGTCCCAAACCGCAAGCAGCCTAGTAAGGGACACGTGGATGGTTGAAAAAATGCCAATAATGTTGACTCATAATTAAAAAAGTATTTGCTGACTCAGCTCTGAAATCCTAATGGATAAACCTCAACCAGAAAAATGGAGTTTTCGGGGGTCATGGTAGAAGAATTTATCACATTCAACCATGCCGCAACACGTGTCTGTGGCACCACAACACCCGAGTGTCCCGGGATAACCGGTAGGCGGTAGTTCCATGCCCATAATGTGACGCAACGTCGCCGTTTGGTGGGCCAGAGCTGATGTCCCACCTGCCCTTTGCCTTTCGGCTATAAATAGGGGCTTGATACGCTTTTCGTACTTCCCACTGCTTCCACAATCGTGCGTGTTTGCTCTCTTTCGGTCTTTTTCAATTCGATATAGTGTCAAACGTTTTGCTGTCTCTTCTTATATTTAGATTATCATTCCGTCTGTCTGCCAACTCTCTTTTTAAAATCCAGATCTTTGTTCTTTACACCTTGCTTTCTAAGCTTTTGTTTTTGGTTCTGTCATCAACTGAAAATGTGTGGTATACTTGCTGTTCTTGGTTGCTCTGATGACTCTCAGGCCAAAAGGGTTCGCGTGCTTGAGCTCTCACGCAGGCAATTTTTTCTTTTCTTCCACGTTTTGACCCCTTGTTTCCCTTGGTTTTATGTTATGTTTTTTTTTACTATGTATGCTCATAAGGGTTTCAATTTAATGCATCGATGGGTGCATGTTAATAGAGTTATGGAGGAGAGTACGGCACATCGGAGGCTATACTAAGATGTTGTTCATTTCTTGTACAGTCTTATCGAAAGTGCGAGAGTGGATTAACCATCATCACTAGATTCTGATCATATGGTCATACCATTTAAACAGTTTTTAACCAAAGTCTGATTTTGACGACGGAGATAGATGGATGGGACCACCCCAGTTATGTACCTTGCTCTCTGGAGCAAATATAATCCCAGGCTCCAGCCTTACAGATTTATATTTTATAGGGAAAAGTCTTTGTATGCGGAAACTTAACACCATGTGTTGATATTTGGCCTCATATGGAGGAGGGACCCATGTTTGAATACTTAAAAGAGGATGAGCAAATTTAATTCAATTACGGACAAATTAACACTGACATGTTAGATTTGAGGCTCATTTTACTATGATTAAGGCTGCTTATAAAATTAGTTAGAAACTGAAGTCGATATGCTCCTGTTAATTTTGGTTTTTAACAGATTGAAGCATCGTGGTCCTGACTGGAGTGGACTTTATCAGCACGGAGACTTTTATTTGGCACATCAACGGCTGGCTATCATTGATCCTGCTTCTGGTGATCAACCTCTTTATAATGAAGACAAGAAGATCATTGTCACGGTAAGCCATACATAATTTGACCTGACTGCGTCTTACTGTTCTATTACGATTTACGGACAAACAATATTACGTGTTGAAAACCAGGTAAATGGAGAAATTTACAATCATGATGCACTGAGGGAGCGTTTGGTGAATCACGAGTTCAGAACAGGGAGCGATTGTGATGTTATTGCCCATCTGGTGGGTCGCTTAGCATGGTTCAAGATATGATTACTGTTTATCTAAGTATTAAAGAATAAAGATAAGGCTATTCTAGTATTTTGGCGTGTTTGTGGTGTTGAATTTTAATTTTTGATGATTTGTAGCGGCTGTTTTGATAATTAATCGAGTTCTTTTTCAATTTTAGTACGAGGAGTACGGAGAAAATTTTGCCGACATGCTGGATGGAATGTTTTCATTTGTGCTGTTGGATACTCGTGACAATAGCTTCATTGTTGCCCGTGATGCCATTGGAATCACCTCCCTGTACATTGGCTGGGGTCTAGATGGTACACCAAGCACATCTATGTCGTTGTCTGTGTCTTTCCTTAATTATGAATTGCAGTTGCTTAGATAAATTACTATGTGTTGTATGTATTTATTTAGGCTCTGTCTGGATATCTTCTGAACTCAAAGGTCTGAATGATGACTGTGAACACTTTGAGAGCTTTCCTCCTGGTCACTTGTACTCGAGCAAATTAGGAGGACTAAAGCGATGGTATAATCCTCCTTGGTACTCTGAGGCTATTCCATCAACTCCATATGATCCGCTTGCTCTAAGACGTGCATTTGAAAATGTAAGATTCACCAAGTCTTTTACATAGATGGACAAGAAACTAGTTCTAATTTCCTAATTTACATACCCATATACAACAGTGAAATTATGTAATTATAGCTCACATCTTGAGTTGATATGTGCAGGCTGTAATCAAAAGGCTTATGACTGATGTGCCTTTTGGAGTCCTGTTATCTGGGGGCCTTGATTCATCACTGGTTGCTTCTATCACTGCACGTCACTTGGCAGGCACAAAGGTTGGCCGGCAATGGGGAACACAACTTCATTCCTTTTGTGTTGGCCTAGAGGTTTGTTACAAATTATTATGATGATAAATTGTAGTACAACTTGATAGGCTTTTAGTCATTGACCTAGTCTCTCCATCTATTGGCAGGGTTCCCCTGATTTGAAGTATGCAAAAGAAGTTGCAGACTATTTGGGTACTGTCCATCATGAGTTTCACTTCACAGTTCAGGTATTTAGACTTCTTTTTTGTGGGTTAACTCAAACAAGACTACAATAGTTGAGGATTTTAGCCCCAATTTTATTACCATCCAATGATGTAATTTTATGCCTTTCTTATGTGACAGGATGGAATTGATGCTATTGAAGATGTTATTTACCATATTGAAACGTATGATGTGACAACAATCAGGGCAAGTACCCCTATGTTTCTCATGGCACGAAAGATTAAATCTCTAGGAGTGAAGATGGTGATATCTGGTGAGGGCTCTGATGAGATTTTTGGTGGCTATTTGTATTTCCACAAGGCACCCAATAAGGAAGAATTCCACCGTGAAACATGTCGCAAGGTAATAGACATGTTATATATGATTGCCTATATTCATGGATTTGGATGTAAAGAAGTAAAAAAAATTGGTTCTGTTTTGTCTTGTATGCAGATTAAGGCCCTTCATCTGTATGATTGCTTGAGAGCTAACAAGGCAACTTCTGCATGGGGTCTAGAAGCTAGAGTCCCATTCCTGGACAAAGATTTCATTAACACAGCTATGGCTATAGATCCTGAGTGGAAGATGGTATGCTATTTTAAGATCTTGTGGCTTTGATATTTTCATATATCTGTTGTCAGTCTAGACTTGAAGAATCCCCTTTTTCTAATCATTTCATCATGAATTTCAGATTAAACCTCAAGAAGGACGTATCGAAAAGTGGATCCTTAGGAGGGCCTTTGATGATGAGAAGCGTCCTTATCTGCCAAAGGTAAAAGCATAACAAATGTATGGATATCTATAGATCACACTGATTGTTGAAATTAAACTTTGTCTTGTTTGAATTTTCCTGCAGCATGTTCTCTACAGGCAGAAGGAACAATTTAGTGACGGTGTTGGCTATAGCTGGATTGATGGCCTCAAAGCACATGCTGAACAACATGTATATTTTCTCTGCTCTGCCTTATTTGTATTGCTAGTCTAAAGAAACAGTGTTTTGATGTGATTCATGATTTGTGCACAACTCATACTTTATAGGTGACTGATAAGATGATGCAAAATGCTCACAACATCTTCCCACACAACACGCCTTTAACGAAAGAAACATACTACTACAGAATGATTTTCGAGAGGTTCTTCCCACAGGTAACTCAATTTTACTTTCATGCAACAATTATGGTCTTTATAAGATGAACAACTAATCAGATTATGATCTCCTTACACAGAATTCAGCCAGGCTAACTGTCCCAGGAGGGGCAAGTGTAGCATGCAGCACGGCCAAAGCTGTGGAGTGGGATGCTGCATGGGCAAATAATCTTGATCCTTCCGGTAGGGCTGCACTGGGAGTCCATCTTTCAGCTTATGACAAGAAGGTTGCTGCTGCAAATGCTATCAAGGCAATGCCTAAGATTATCAACAGCATACCTCAGATGACGGAAGAGAGTGCCCCAGAAGTTGCAATCCCGAGCTAATGTCTTGCTGGAGAACAATAAAGAAGGTGAAAAATTGTCATTTATGGATGTTTAAGATGTCCTGCCGTATTGTTATATTGGTTTGGGCAATGTGTGTAAGTTAAAAACCATTCCCATGTGGTGGTTTAATGTATATGCCTTCATTGTGCTCACAATAATCTTATACTTTCTTTCCAAGTCGTGTGTTATCCGCATTTGTATGTAGCTGCTTTAAATCAAAATGAAAATTTCCTTTGCTTTCATCTCCTGTTATTGAAACTTCAGCAATCAATCTATTCCAGTACATATACTGGGTTAGGTTTAGCCAGTAGTAGTTAGAACAGAAGTTAAAAGAGTACGGAGAAAAGTTTAACAAAGAAATAAATTTTATTTCCCTTCACAAATACTGTTCTTACTTTACAGGAGAGAATAGAAACAAACAACAGCAGATGCTACAACAGATCTTAGTAAATGGTTGACAGTTGAAATAACTATAAAGCTGGAAAGAGAAATGCAATTATCCATCATCTTAATGATTATATAAAACGTTAATGTGTAACTCATTATAGAATTGGAGAAATTAAACACGTTCTCCTAAAAACTTCAATAGAACAAAGCAGTGTAAAACAGTTGGTTCCAAGTATCAGGCAATCCTGGAAGGCACCAATGGCTGCAATCAGCAGACCTGTCTGGGTTAGCCTTTTGCGCAGGGCTCAAATCACCACTGTAAATTGAAGGGTGCCCATCTTTCCTTAGCTCCGAAAGCCTGGTTATGTCCAACAAATATGCAGGGTTGTGCATGGCTCTGATCACTGTATCCACCACCCTCATTTGATCAGGGTATGCACCAGGGTACGTTGTTCCACTCATGGGGGCCGTCTCTCCGTAACAATTTTTTGCAGTGCTTGTTGTTGCTCCAGCACTCCATTCACTTGGACTGCCAATGTCATTTGATTTGCAAACATTGTGAATCAGTGATAATGCAAGGCAGACAAAAGATTGTTACTAAATTATCAACCACCATTAGTTCATTAATTTTGGTTCTGCCTCTGCTGTCTTCCAAGATACAAAATTTAATTGAAGTGATACAGGTTACAGGTTTATTGTTCATTATTCTTACATAAAAGATTATAAATGCCATTTATCTATGTATTTACTGAATCTGGAGCTGCAGAATTCTCAGAGAATATATCTAATTGATTCACAAAGATTCTTCCATAAGAGACAGGGGAAGTGGTCCACTGAAATTTGCTATTAAGGGCTAAACATAACAGACCCAAGTCGATCTTTAAAGCCGTCACGAAATACCCATATATATAAATATACCCATCTTTAAATGCCACCGACAGAAATTGTGATCGAAAATGATATGACATTGTCAGTAGAGCTCGTGAGCTGGAAAAGGCACTGCAGGTGAACGTTGATGTGTGACTGCAGAACAAGTTATATGATGAACATTTCATATTTCATATGAAAATTGATATAATTAATTTGAACAAATAGATTTAACTCAAGAAGGGTATTGCCTATGGGTATATGTTACTTAACAGAATGGATTCATGCAGAGTAGTTATTTGGGTAAATTTTCGCTTTCAGTCCTTGGCAAATGAGTGTGCTGATGGCAATTAAGAAGCCCTGCAAGCTGTAGATTTATCCACATAATATTTATGCTCAATTTAGATCGAACCTGAACGCAGGGCCCTTACTTGCCGCCGTATGCAAGGCTAAGATTGCACTGAATTTTTAGTTCTTGGGGCCACTAGACTTCCAAGGCTACAACCTTATTTTCACCCCCTAGGAAATTATTTGAGAGAGAGAAAGAGTCTTAACTTGTAGTGTGTAGGAGAGATAGACTGGAAAAACACTGTCGTTTTGGTTCTGTCAATGTCACTGTCTACCCAGTTGGCCCATGTTCTCAGCCCTTTTTCCAAAGCAGCCAATCGATCCATGTCCCGGTAATATTTGCCCTTCGATGCCATGTAATCCCACCTGCACCATTTTTCACCTTATTACCCCCATAAGAATAAGAACACCATGGAAGAATGTTAAGAAAAGCTCTTTGAATTTCTCTGTCACAAGAATACACGATAAATGAACATATCATAATAAACTTTAGCTGGGGAAAAGACAAAGCAAGCTCACCCTTGGAGGGATCCTTTGTGGTCCCACCAATGGCCAGTGTTGAAAAAGAGCACATCTGCATCTTGCCAGGACTTGCCATTACCAGATATGTCTTCTAATCTTAGAACTCTTTTCCCATGTACTACATCTATGTCAACCAGATATGGAGCTCTGTAGAATGATACAGAAACACCATAATCCTGCATTAACATAATAAACTCTTTATTAATGTATCAACTGTAATAAGATCATGAAAGAATATAAAGAAAAAGAACCAACTATGATTGCATTGTTGAACTTCTGTAGCTAATAAAATTAGACTAATGTAAATTGGCCGAAGTATACAATGCCGACAGTTGCACTACTTCACTGTATAATTGCAATACAACTAAAAGTTCTTCGCCAAGTCTTTTCAACACTTCTCTTTTCATTCATTGGCAAATTACCAAGCAACGTGGAAAAGGAAATATGAACTAATGCAATGCACCCCTTAGTAAAATGTAATAGCTTTTTCACAATAGTAGTAGTCTTACCAAGAATTTGAAGGTGGATAGTGGATCTCCTCTGATCATCTTTGTATGCGTTCTTGGTGCTGCCGCATGAATCATGCAAATCAACGATTCCCATTGATTCCTTCCCAGAGAGTCACCAACGAACATCACTGTTTTCCCTCTCATCTTAAGCAAAAATTCAAGACCATTGAACCTGGCAGAAAAATTCAACAAACAAGATTAATACAATGAACAACTTATAATTTAACAAACTTTGAGCTTTAACATTAGGGTGAGCAAGCAACTGAGATTCAGAAACAGATAGTTTTTACCTTTCGAGTTGACAGTTGAGAGGCTGCCATCGATATTTGAGGTAATCAGAATCGGGACGACCGTACATTTGGCAGTTGAATTCAGGGTCGATAATGGGACAGTTAGATGATTGGTACATGGGATATGTGTTATCACGAACCCAAGTGCCTACAAACAACGCACAAGTGCTTTCGTTGGCCTGCAAAATTGGCCTTCTATGATGATGATTGTTGCGGTGACTCTTGGAGCTCATTATCGAAGCAGATGAAACTATCTGGGGGTGAACTAAAACTAGACATAAGAAGATTGTTAAAAATGAGGCAAGTAGATAAAGTGGAGAACCAGGACAAAGCAGAACCATTGCAGAAGAAGCTAAAAAGCAAAGGCAAATGCAAAGAAGAGAGAGGTAGATGTTTGTCTCTGTTGTAATACACACGCACCCACGCACGCAGACACACCAGGAAGTGGGGTTTTGGGTCTGTTAAAGACTAAGTTATAAAAGAGTGGGGTTACTTTTCTTGTATTTGTGTGCATGTGAAGGTAGATAAGATGGGTTCACGTGAATTAATGGATTGGTACTGGTGGTGTTTCTTGTGAGTTTGATTTAGACTTCTGAAACTCAGCCTTCCTTAATTCTAATTGGCAACCTCTATTATCCACAGATTCTGAAATTTTCTGTTAATGTTTTTGTCAGATATTAATTGAAAGGATTAGAAAAGGAATTAAATGATACAGAAAAGCAGATTGCAAAGAGAGAGTCCAGTTGGGATTAATGGGTCAAAATTGTGAAGGGCCATGGATTCACTTGCATCATGTTGAAGAAGAAGATGTAAAATCAAATCATAAGCCCACTTGCAGCATGGTACAGTTACGTTGACAGTGATGGAGGTCTGGTAGGCGCCCCAAAGTTTGATTCCTCCCTCTCCATCTTGTTAAACTAAGAGAGAATAATACTTGCTTCATCATCAAGAGCAGTTTCTCCTTTGTCTATCATCAAAGCATATGTTCTGTGCTTTCCTTCACTCATCAACCACAGAACAGAATGCTGTATTACTTAATATTATGTTAATTAAATATTAATATTCAAGAAAATAATAATTTTTGTACTTGGTGATAGTTTGAAGCATGTCAGTCATGGGATATGACAGCCGCTTAATAAAGCAGTAAAAGTGAAATTCAAATACAATCTGTGATGTAAAATTGATGTGATGATAGTTCTTATTACAGACCAACCAAGACAATTGAGTTCTCAAAAAAAAGAAAACTGCAGTTGATGTGATGATAGTTCTTATTACAGTCGTAAATAATGAGTTCTTAGAAAAAGAAAACTGCAGGACAAGTGAAGACATGATGATAGTACATGATATTTCAACTTCACCATAAAAGTCAGAAGATTCAACAGCTACATTTATGCATGAACAGTCACACAAAATGTAGCTTGACCAAAGTCTTGTGATCAACCTCAACCTGGCAAGTCTATATGCTACACCCAAATTTCTCGTGTTTCCAAGCCACATCTTTCTTCAAACGCCACGCACCTAAGGACTCACATCTTCCTTAAAGCTCGAAATCCAATTTACTTGGTTATTAATGAAGAAGATTAATCGAAACCAAGGGTAACTTCCATAGTCCTTTTAAAATTTAACTACAGTGAAATATGAGTGTTGGAATCATCCATGCTCCATTTTAAAAAGGGACGTGTGCGCCCTTTGCAAGGAACCCGCAACATGGTTTTGTTTGCGTGTTTCAGCTGCAAACTCTGGGGCGCTTTATCCGATTACCCAATCAAATAGTTAGAAGACTGATATTTATTCTGCCCCCTGCATTGAATCACAATCTTTCTGTCTTCTTCTGGCACTGGCACTTGCATTAATCTGAATACGCAGAAATATTTAAAAAAACTAAAGCATAAAGTAAGGTCGGCATTCATGAAATTTGCAGCCAAACATTAAAGAGTTTGGTGGATATCTCTCTGTTTTGGCACACTGCACATTCAATTGAATAGATGACAGATACCAATGATTCTCCCTCCATTTTTACCCAAAACAAATATAATAAAGTCGGACGATGTTATCGTATCATTCGCAGAAACAAACACTCCAAGAGTAATGCAATCTGCACTTGTCATCAACACTTGGAATATAGAGCTTGGCAAACCGCCTATATAACATGGCAACTTTCACTGTGATATTAAAAAATGAAGAGTCAAAATTCCTGTATAACAAACAAAATACATATCCATATTCTATAAACATGACCTCTACATTTCTACTCATGCTTCTGTGAGACAAAATGGAACTCAAGATTCCCTACATTTATATTTTAAACGGTACATAACAAGCATGATTTGACTTTGAGAACCTTTCTCCATTCCACGAACAATTGCCAGATGAAAAAACTTTATGCCTCTATCAAGCAAGATTTTGACGTCCTACGTTCAGTTTAGAGCACTAACTATAAATAATAATCCTCTAGGCTCGCTGTGGCACTCTATCATTACTTTTTCAGTGGCCTGAATAACAAATTTAGTCGTTCAATTATTTGTCCATGGAGATGAACAAAACTCGGTTCCTACCAGCTGATATATTCCTCCAGCTGATATATTCCTCCGCTGGTAGCAGTTAACACTGTTAACCCTACTCCTGCATGTCTCAAAATTGGCATCCATAACCAGCTAAGCACTCTGGATCGGTTTGTTGATCACATTCAAGATGAGGTTGGCTGGTTCACCTATGATCAAGAATGTCTCAAAATCTTGTCAAGGAAAATAGAAACCAGGACGAGAGCGAAAAATAAAAAAGACAATATATGAAATTAAGTATGATGACAACCGGATTAACTGAACTTTCATGACTGCCAGTGCATTAGCAAAAATCACAATGATAAACAACATTATCCACCTCCATAAAAAGAAATGTGAGCAGGAAGCAAAAGCACTATCCAATTTTGAACAAGAAATACAAAAAGGAAGCATGCCCCAATAGACAAATTGCTCATATCTTGCGTGACAGATTCAAGTCCAAACAATAAAATTTGACAGGATAATGGAGTTCCACCTTGATTAGGGTGGCAATATTCAAAGAACTGTGTAGAGGACGTACATACACCAAATTTGGCATAGGGAGAGAATGAACAGAGATGAAAGGGTTCTGCACTTCCATCAATGCCCTTTTAGTCTGTTACTAAGACCATTTGGAAAGGTGGGAATTTGGGATGTTTCCATAACAGTTACACATTGCATTATGAAAGCGTGAGGCAAAATGTGTTGTAGGCTTATGGACAAAAAAGGATTTCTCCACTTCAGAAGAAAAAGAACCCTCACAGCAGAAACACAAATCTTAAGGTGGGCCGATTAACCTCACAATAAAGGTACATGCAGCCAATAATAAGGCGTTGATCTACAGTAAATACAAGTGGAAAACTACATTTCAGTTGAGTAGATTATTGGTGAATCAAAATATATACTTGACAAGGAATGCATGAGATATTACCCGTGCATGGAACTCCAAATAGAATTGCATTCAACTTGATTCCCTAAGAAATCTCTGAAACCTATTTATCCACAATTAATCCACTATTCTGAAACTAGAAAAGAATTTTAAGCAAGAGCAATTTTAATAATGGGAAATTTTCCTTCATCTTTCTGTTGTCAAACCTTGCCCTATATTTAAGCCAGAAGGTAAGATAGTGCATTTTTTTTTCACAGGTTAACATTACCACCTTTCGCATTTTTTTATATGTTTTTCCACTACATAATTAGATGAAGTCAAAGAAAGGCATACTCTGCTAGTTGTTGTTCCACAATCCTGCTCTCTGAAATTTGATATGCGTGGAATACTTAAGAGATGGGTCAATCTTATCACCACTTTCAAAGACATCATCTTGAAGTTCAGGTTGAGATCCTGTACACTGCCTAGTGAGAAAACCGCTGCAAGCTGGCATGGTGATAGATATTAATTTTTTCCCTTCAAGCATGCAGAGAGGACACCAAACGTACCTCTCAAGAGCTTCAACGCTGCTGAAGGGCTCTTCAATAAAATTCTCTGGCACATTGTAGTATCTGGGAAATTCAGGAAAGCGTAATGGACAAATTGTAGTCTCTCAGAAATTGTCATCCTTGAAAAGCCAAAAGAAGTAGTCCATGAGTTTAGCACACTAGGAATGGCAGGTAAAATCAGCCTCTCGACTCCTAATTCCACGAGCTTCTGAAGAAATAATCCAAACATAATAACAGTGAGAGTATGACAAGAATGAGCCAATCTATTGAAGCAAGAAAAAGTAGTACATCCTCGCTGGCTTCAGTTTGGAACCATATTGTTATGCATCCCAAGGGGTTGTTTCAGATGAATGCATAAAATGCTATTCATCTTGAGAAAATCATTGAAAACGTTATAATCCATTTGCTTCTTGTGCATTCATGTTATCAAAGGATCAGATAATAAATTGACTTCAGTTGATTCTACATTTTCATATATCATTTGTTCAGCATTCTATTTTCTATAAAGTCGTCAACAAGAGAATGGAGGGCCCAAAAGAAAAACTCTGAATGACAAAGAATATGACTATAGGAAAGCAAATTGGTAAGTAACAATGACAAACAATTCAAACAGATTGACAATAAAAAACAATATAAATCAGGCTTAGTCACTTGGATCCAAATATGTCCACAAAATTACAGAAACATACAATATGATTGGAACACAAAAGTACTAGGACCCATGAGCACAGCATCCACAATCATTGCTAGATTACTGGGATGCACTTTGACCTTCAAATGGTTTATTACCCTCAGTTTGAAGACAGACAGCAATTAACATGGTCTACAGTAAATCAACAAGTAAAGCACTGCACAAAATGAAAACAACAAAAGTTTTTGCACACCCACAGAACAGAATATATTTACCTTTTCAAGCTCATTCATCAAAATGCGACACATTCCGAGTCGACGATAGTGGAACCTGGTACCAACTAGGGGTACTTCTGCAGCTTTTTCACCAAGAACCCTTGAACAGGCAAAGACCTTATATATCACAACCATGTTGACGTAGCACAAATATAAAGAAACTTAATTTCATGCAAAACTGCACAGTTTATGAACCTGACCTTACAGTAGCAACAGTGATCAGCTCCTCATTTCTCTCCAAAAGAACTGTATAGAAACCTCGGAAGTTCAAACGATTAAGCACTGACCTGAAAATTTTTAGATCACAAGGATTGGACTTGAACTCCTGATTCTTGGAGTCTATAATTAAACAACCAACACACCAAGGATCTAAATGCTCATAACTTATGTTAAAATCATTAATATTTTATGTGGTCAAAGAATCAACATACAATAATTCAATTCCCAGCTGTAATTTATACCCCAGTAGGGTGTACAGACAAAAGAAGCCCAAAAATGCTTATGAGCAATTCCTCTGCCAGAAAACCACGAGATTCTTCATTGGGCATTTGAATTCATTGACAACATCAAATCTACAAGTTTACGAAAATTTCCAATTTTTGATGCACTTGCTCAAATTTCCAATTTTTGATGCACTTGCTCTTAAAAACAAATACAGAGTAAGCTAGATAAAGAGGCATTAAGTTAAGTTTCAACAATACAAAATATAATTTATGGAGCCCTTTAATTCCATGTTCAAAAAACAAAAAATTAACTATGTAGAACTCCTCCAAATGAAATGCTGAAACAACATTTAAAAAAAAAGAATCACCTACCATCTACTAAATAAAACATCTTCAGCCAGATCTCTGCCAGTGTAAGGTTCATCAACAGGCTCAAAACACTCATGCATCACACAATGAGCAACATTCAACTTGCTCAAAGCCTCAATTTCAGTAACATCAAGTTCTCGCATATCATGTTGCATGGACTTTACTAGTGTCCAAGTTAGATCAGAAACACCTATTGGAATTGGTTTTCCCAGGAGCTTGTGGAGGCCCAAAAATATCTACAATCAAAGAAAAATATAAGCAACATTTTCAGAATGTAACAACTTATGACACACAGTAACCAAGTGCATATATTGTAATTATGCTCCAATGGTGCAGCAGAATGAGCATAAAACTTCCATACATTTTAAGCTCAAATCATGAATTTTTAAAGTCCCTAACAAAATACTGGTCATGAATTCTCGACTACAAACAATTAAAGTGAATGTCAACAGATGACACTCTCTACAAAAGTTTAATCTATGATCTCACTATGTTTATTTGGTCAAGCCCCTAGTTGAATGATCAGTATTCTGTTCCAAAAGGCAATGTGACTATCTTAAACTATTTTTTTCCTTGAAAATTGTTGCAGAGCACAAGTAGGTAATCTATCAATTCTTGGTGTTATGAATAGCTCATACACAAAACTTATGCCACTAATTATTGAGAGAATGTATCCTGTAAAATAAAAGAAAACTACGGTCACTTTCCACATTAAATTAGCTTCAGTCCTAAGATTCGGCCACTGAACTTTGAAAATGAGAGATCAGAAAATCATCCTTAAACAATTATACATACAGCCTTGCATGCCGTTGAAAATAGAGTGGAATGATGTGAGAAAACATTATTTCTTCATAAAATAAAGCAAACCTTAAACAAGGAAACAAAAAAGTTGTGTAAAATGATATATTTCATCAAGATCAAGATTAATCACAATACTGGAAAAGAATACACGAAAAAAAGAAAGGGGATAAAGAAACAGGATATATCAATTGTAACTGGCAATTAATAAAAACTACACCTGTTGATAGTCAATGCAAACAAAATATTATTCTTCTAAATAAATAAATAAAAGCAAACGTAAGTTTGAAATACCTCTTCACACTTCTTGCTGCAAAACCAGTTTTGTTTAGCATGAGTACCTGCCTTATCTGGCCCTCCATTCTGTATGCAACCTCTGTGATCTATATATCATACAGACAAAAAGTACATAAGAAGCACCTCCTATGTGTATTTAGCTTATCCAAAAATAGAAGATACTTGACCTACATTTATGCTCGCACTGGTAACAAATGAGAACTCTTCCATCCGTAACATCTTCAACCTCTTCTCTAAATTTGCAGTTGCCACAAATTCCGCAGCAACACGAGGGGCAAAACCAATCACCGTCTGGGACATCCTGTTGAGGCCCCAAAGAGAAAATTTTCAATCAAATAATCCCATAGAATGGTTCTGAAGGAAATAAATTCGAGGATACAGAAAATTTTTTTATATGCATGAACTGAGAATTTAATAAATCAGCTACCTCCAAACCAAGGCAAGTTCTATGAAATGAGGATGGACACCCATCACATAATATAAGTTCACCACCACAGTGACAAACTGAACATATGTAGTCATTCTCAACGGGATGATGATTCCCCTTCAACCCATTATCTGGTTTTCCTGTGAAATTTCTCATATTACCATTTAATACTTGCTGCTGGCAATCTAACAGAGACCTGCCATCTTCCAAATAAATATGGGCAGCTGGCTTGCAGTAAGTGCTGCCTGCATGACCTTCAAAACCACTAAGGGTATATACCTTCCCACAACACTTACACTTGATCCCATAACGGGTTATCCTCCCTTCTGCCTTTGGATGCTGCTTCTCTGTACTGCAGTAAATTACTTTTGCCCTTGGCAAAATGACATTGTTATCAATCAACCAAGACAACACAGTTCGAGGTTTGTGGTTTGAGGAGCTGTCCAACTGCTTCACCCTTTTGCTTGATCGAGGAACATATGTATGGTGGCCATCACCTAGGTCATCTCTAAATTTCATCAATGCTCTAGAATTTCCTCCTCTTAATGTTGGGAAGCCAGCCCTGTATGAGTTGGCTTGCATTTGAAGCAAATGAGAGAAATCAAGTTTCCTCTTCCTCTCCCTCTTCAGTTTTGTTGTCTTTGACATACAAGATGTTACAGATAAATTTTTGGACAGAGCATTTGTGGTTTTACACGTAGAAGTACTAATTTCAGGACCTACGACTCTGTCTAAACATGCTTTGCAGGCTGATCGAAGTGAATAATAAGATTTTCCTTTTGGTGAACAGTATAGCAAAGTACGCTTTCCCATCATCACGAATTTAAATTTCCATCCCAGGGCAGCTAGATGTTGTCTTGCTTTTAATGTCATATCAGCTTTTTTAAAATTTCTCTTTCTTTGCCCACCTACTCCAAGCATATACCAATCCATGACAGCTTGAGGGTTATATTCAGGTTCAACATCAAGTATATCAGGGAGAGCAGAAGGCATAGTTCGTGGGCAATAACCAAGATCCTGATAATGTTCTGGCTGCTCAGGAGTCGAAGAGTCTAAATCATCAGGTGTCATATGCAAAACCTTTTGGTCATCTCGGAATTTTAGAGGTAGGATCTCTACAGTGGTTTCGGTTATATCTAGACAGGCCCGGCGAAGAGAACGGTAACACTTTCCATCAGGAGAAAAGTAACGTTGTCTAGGTAAGCCTCTTTCATCCCTCATACTTTCAATTTCCCATTTTCTATGTTTCAGATGTTTCTGAACATCCTTAATTAATCTATCTCTATGGCTTTTCTTACCAATTTGCGCATATTTGGTAATAATATCTGGACAAATTTCAGCTCCAGGGACTATGTCTGGACCAGCAGGTATCCAATTTCCAATTTTCTGGCCTTTTGCACTCCTAAACTCCCTAATGGTCTTACTGGACTTGCTGCTAGAAAAAACTTCCCCTTTGTTATGGTTTATAGCACCTGTGCCACCATGTCTCTCCAGATTAGAAGGGAGCGCCAATAAAACCTGGGGTACTGATTTACCACAACATGTTCCATCTGATTCAGCCAAAAGATTCACCATTGGCCCAACGTCTTCTGAAACAGATAATAGTTTATCCTGTTCAGACTTCTCTTGAACAGCTTGCTCACTAGCATAGTTCAGATTCATTGCATTGGAGTTTCCTGAGTTCTCAACTGGAATAATAGCACGAGAGTCATCCAGCTCTATTTCAGGATACTGTGTAACATCATTTGCAGATCTGGTAAACTTGGGTTCTTGTTTTGAGGACCCTGGTAGGCCTATGACATTGAAAACATGATCTACAACTATTTTAATGTTATCATCAATCACCTCCAAGACCAACTCTTCCCACAATGATCTCACAGGAAAAGTCCAGTCCTGAAGCTTCTTATAACCCTTCGTCTCCTGCAAGTCATACCAAATTTGCTTTACTGACACAGAAAGGTATGACACTTGCTCATATTCCTCAATCAACTCCAGAAACAGCCAGGTACCCCGCCGATTCCAAATCTCTGTGAATTCATCCCAATCACGAGTGATCCTTATTGAGTCAATTCCAATAGTCATTTCATCCCCCAAATCTGGGAAGAAAATCCTTCTCTCTGTGGAACCATCTTCATGATCAAAAATTACACCTTCCCACCAAGCCTCTTTGTAGTACACATCAACACAGAGTCCATAAAAAAGGCTCCATTTCCCAAATTCAAGTGTAGGTGGCAAAGGCCTTATGTTTCCAAGGCTAAGACATTGACCAGCATTGGCAAAACAAGTGCCATCTATAATTGATGAAACCCACACATTGTCGACAAGATGATCATTCCCATCATCAACGAGGAGATGATCATATCTCACACAACGACAAAGCTTGCTACTTGCAACAACTGTTCCCGAATGCCATGAACCCAAAAATCCATCTTCCTCACTCCTCACCTATAAAATTTCATATTATAATATAGAAACTTGAAACCCCAATAAAATATGTAGCAAAATCAAGCGAAAATGCCTTAAACTACCGTAAATAATAGAAGAAACTTATTTTAGGAATGGAATAAAACGCACAAAGCTTAATTTTCAAATGGACAAATAACGTTATGAACAGCAAATTCCTGAAAAATAACTGATTAAACACGAAATTTATTTGAGACAACCCATATGCCTATTTGTTTGGCGGTTTGTATCAAGCCATGCATGAATGCCAAATAGATTGTATAACAGCCATAGATGGAAGGTTAACAGTTATTCGTGTCAAAGCACAATAGATAAAATCAAAGTAGTGATAGGCAGAACAAGAGAGAAGATTTGAAAGAAAACAAACAGAACAAAACAAAATCAAAGAATAACTAACGGGATGTCGAAGTAAAAACACAGCCATGCATGAACGTCAAACGGAAGATAAAGCAGCCATACATAGAAAATAATGCTGAATAATCAACATAAATGTACAATGTGGCCAAAATTGAACTGACAGCAATTTTGGAACCCACTTTATTCCAACAGTAACACTCCAAGAAATCCCGATCAAAAATAGAAAACAATAAAGAAATTTAAAAAAAAACTGTCTACAGTGCATTGGTGGAGCTTTACCTCTACTCTTTCACCAACAAGAAGTTTTCTTTCACCGCAACTCTTCCTTCGCTTTCTTTTCTTAACGAAGTTTGGCTCAACAGCCATTATAGACATCAACTTTGAGAATGTAGTTTGTGTTTACAGGTGGCGTAGGTTAGCGCGAGGCCGAGAAAGGTGGGAGAAAATCAGCAGCTGCGACAGAAAATCAGCAGTTAACACGTACACGTTCAAAACTTTGGCAGCAAGTTAGGCAGAGTCAACTGTGTCACTTCTGAGCTCTCAGATGCTCTCTCTGGCTCGATTCAATCGGCCGTCCGTATTTCGACATGGATGGTCCAGATTTGTCCTCATTTTTGGTGCCTTTCTTGTTTACTTGAACGTCGTACGCAGGATAATGTCTGTTTACAAAAATTAATTCATAATTAAGTTTCGAAACAAGGTGGATCCCATGGAAGCTCGGTGCATGGTAAGAATCAATCAGCCAATGATGGAAGAGATTGGTGACGTGGCAGACCGCAATCCAATAATGATTTTCTTCAGGTAAATTTGATATTTTCCTGCCATTTCTCGAGATATGAAGTAAATATTTACATAATAGAAAATTTCAACACTGTGATTAAGCATCGTCCGATTAAATAATTAAAATTATATTAATTATAAATACTGAATTCGAGAGTATATTAATTTAATAATTAAAAAATTAATATATAAAAATTAATCTAACAGTGTGAACTATGCTTTGTTGCCCATGCTACTTGACACAATGAGAATATCAGTTTCATAAATGGAATGAAAATTTGTTGTTTGGTTAGAAGGAAAATTATGGATGTGCTTTCTTAATTAAATAGGACTGAGGCATAGAGAGACTGGGGTGTTACAACTTGATGAGCGGACTCAGCGCCCATAATTAATCTTAGAATGAAGCTGCCCTCCTCTGTGAGTAACATCGACACGAGCTAAGCAATACAAAGAGTGACAAGAGATTATTTGACGCCTAGAGCCGGCCGCTGCATGCATGCTGCAGCCAGCGTATATATGTTTAACCAGTGGTTTCTTCGGAAATCTTGAACCTTTGAAGGCCGACCTTTAATCCTACAGACTTAATGTCATCTTGAACCTGTGCTTGGAAATCACTGTAAGTAAAAGGCTTGTACTTGGAGCTTCGAATCACACTTCCTTCTGCTGGGAATACAAAATAGCAGATTGAGAATCGCTCCTCGTTTTTGTTCGCCCTCACTCTATGCTTCACGCTCATGTACTCCTCATTGCTTATGGCCTGAATTCAATTGCATTAATACGTAGATCAAGGAAAGCGTATCATCAGTTAATCAAGCTTCGGTAGGTGTTACTGTACTGAATTACCTGCATCATGTCTCCAAGATTGACGATGAGAGTGCTGGGAATTGGTTTAACCTGGATCCATTTGTCGTCTTTGAAAAATTCAAGTCCAGCCACTTGATCTTGGTTCAATATGGAAAGCACAGAGCTGTCTGTGTGCACCTCCATGCCCAAAGCCTCATCGGCTTTGGAGACTTTCGGGTACCGGTAAACACGTACAAAACAATTAGATTCCGATAGACTAGACTCGGATTGTTTCGGATCCAGATTAAGGTTCTTTACCATCGCCGCAAATACAGTCCTCGCAATTCTAGCCATATGCTTCCCATACTTCTCCAACAAAAGTCTAGTAAAAACACAGCGAAATATATAATTATTCTTGAAAAACTATGAATAAATTGTGGGTTTAATTTTACCTTGATTAATTAACAGCTTCACTAAGAGTAATGGAGAGACATGCATCCCTTCCCTTCCCTTCCCTTCCCTTCCCTGCAATTTATTCACTGCATCGAACCTACAGATGAAGATTTCTAGCTAGTTGCTCTATATTATATTGCGCACATGCATGCTTTTATGTTAAAAATGGGGAAACACTTGAGAAGGAGATGAATTACTGTTGAAAAGATCTGGTCAATGATATCGATAAAACCTATGCCACCAACTCTATTACTTTATTAAAAGTAATTATCGTGCAGTGACTAGAAAAAATTATTGACGATGACCGTGCAATCTTTGATCCAATCAGAATCAGTATACCAATGTCAGATCTACCAATCATACAAGAAGAAGAACAAATACTGGTGAAAACTATACCTGAAAGAATCAAGCCAGGGATTTGCATGAGCTTGAAACCGAGCGGATTGACTCAGAGGAACATTAAATCCTTCAACCCAATTGATATTCTGGGGACCTCTAGCAAGGGCAGCACCTGATGGTGTTAGTGCCGGGGTACCCCAAAAGTATGATACAGGGCCAGTAAATAGCGTTTGCTTGGATTCAAACGACAGGGAAAATATCTTTTTGGCTTGGTCTTGAAGTTGGTTGATAAGGTCTACTGGAATCCCATGGTTGACCAAACGGAAAAGGCCCCAATGTTTACATGCATCTCCGAACTTCTCCAGGTTTATGCACTGGAGATCTATAAGAGGTACAGGATCTGAATAACAATGATGTTCCGGGAAATCTTTTACACACGACTCACCTGGATCAACTATCTGAGTACGACTTTCATCGCTGTTTTTCTGGCGAAACACAGGAGGGTAGGATTCAAGGTTACTCATTTGATCAGACTTGTTAAGTTTAATTTGTTGACGAAAGCTAGCATCTATGCTGTAAAAATAGAGCAATGGCATCAACAGTGATCACTCTTACCACCCAGATGTTAAAAAAAAACAATAATAAACAAATAAAAAGTTGACAACGCACAAATAAACCTGTTGATGTCATATTCAATTACCATATTTAAAACGAGAGGATGATTTGATGATACTGTTCAATAGAGGCCCAACATTTCCGAGCCCAGATCAATATCTTGGTTGTTCTTCTCGATTTCAAAAATGGGGATGGATGTAAAACTGAAAGTTGCGCTTTCCGGCCTAATTAAATCTCCTCGTCCAATTACGGAACCCCTTTCTTCGCTGATTAAAAGTGATCTCTGCATTATCTTCGTCGAAGCAGTGGAAGTTAGCATTCGAACAACCAGTCCTCAGGCTAGCCTTCTCTAGTTCCTCCGTACGTACGTCTTCATTGTTTTTTTTTAAATTTTTTTTGGTTGTTTAAGTTCTTGATTAATTTGAAGTTATCGCTTCTAGTAGTGTGTGGTTGCTGAGAAAGCAGTAGAGTTTTCATAGCGAATAATGTTCGGTATTTTATGAAACGAGATGAAACATTCAGCCGATAAGTGATATAGGTGTAGTATCGAATATGGGTTTTAGTTTAATTGGAGAAGAAAATGATTTGGTATGAAGGCTTCTAACACTTTCTATTTCTTTTTCTCGCTTTGTGTACCTCTGGAATGGAAGTTTGTATCCATTTTTGTTGTCGTAAACCAAATGGGTATTGGGGTTGTTTATAAATAGAACTTGGCGACTGGGTTTGCATATCTATTTGCTGTGTTTGCGCCAGGAATTATTATTTTGATGTGGGCACTATATTTGTCTAATTGTGGGTACTGTATTTGTTTAATTGTTTTAGCATATATATTGAATTGCTTTCAGATTGTTTGGTTCTTGCTGTTGAATATGTTGTTTGGGATAAGTCTTATCAGTAGATAATTGTGGTGCCTTTCGATGCCATATATTCTCAGCTTTCCAATGTTCTCTGTTCTGTTCATAAGTGTGATGCTGATTTGTGATTTGATTTTCAGCCAATCTTTTTATGCATTTCTCTTCACATTTGACTTTTGTTGTTGGCTAAGATAGTATTTCTATGCTGATGAATCTTTTTGGCATTGAGGGAAGCCTAATGCTGCTGGTTCTGATTGTATATCTACGGAGTCATCAGAACACATTGGAAGCAGCTCTTAATCTTGTTTTCTAATATGTTTATTTTAATTGACAAGGCAGTTCATATCATATTTCATGTGCTACAGAATACTCAGTAACAAAATTGATATGTAATTATGCACATTGATTTAATAAAAAGTTTTAAAAAAATTGAATCGTGACCTCTTTTTTGTCTGAAAGAACATTTTCTTAAATAAGAAGCCAAAAATGTGTATATTTCAATGTTGTCAGTGCTTGTAGCCATGGTGCTTGCGTTTCCTATTTCTCCTAAAATACTTCTCTTAGATAGGATGTGATTACCTAAGATATTGCATGATTTAAAAAGAGTTTCCAAGTTGGTTTAATCCATATATCAGTGTAACATTTAAGCTATGATTATCTAAAATGCATCTCTTTTGCAGTTCTACTTCTAAGTTTGCTAGAGTGGAGATAGTTGTTGATGGTGTAGATAGTCAGACTACTTCTAAGATATCTCAAACTCGTAAAAACACTTCTAATAGGTGGGATTATTTTGAGCGTATAAATAATCAACAAATATGTACTACTAAAAATACAAAATGTAATTATTGTGGAAAGATGTTAATGTACAAAGTTCAATGGGGTACTTTTGCAGTGAAAAAGCATCTTGATACATGTTCTGGGTACCCTCACAATATAGATAAGAAGCAAAGATTGTTTGTAGCCAAGCCTTATGGTATGGATGAAGATAATAATGCTCTTACAACTTGAAAATTTGATCAAGAGCATTGTAGGCTTAAGCTTACTAGAGCTATTATAAAAGTGAGTTGCCTTTCATTATATTAGAGCGTGATGGTTTTAGAAAGTTTGTGCATGCTTTATAACCTTAGTTTAAATTTGTTTCTCACTATGCTATTGCTAGGGATTGCATGAATGTATGTATAAGTGAGAAGACTAATATGCGAGAATGCTTAAAATTCGTAAATACAAGAATTGCTTTAACTATGAATATTTGAACTTCTATATAGACTCGTAGTTATTTATGTTTTATTGTATATTTTATTGATAATGATTAAAAGTTGCACAAAAGAATTTTGAATTTTGTTGAAATACCTAGTCATAAAGGGAAAGAGATAAGAAAAATGGTAGAATCATGCATTCAAGAATTAGGTGTTGATAATAAAGTGTTCACATTCATGGTAGATAATACTAGTTCTAATGATGTGGCAGTTACATATTTGACTTAACAGTTGTGTATTGAAAGGGAAATACTCACTAATAATAGTGAGGTTTATCTTGATGTTTCAAGTAGGTGAAACTCCACCTACTTAATGTTAGACACAGCCATTATGTTTCAAAAAACATTTGATAGGATGGAGGATGATGATCTAACCTATAAGTTTTAACTTGAGAGTGATGATGGTATTCCAATGTGGGAAGATTAGCAACAAACAAAAGTTTTGTCAAGATTTTTAAAGAAGTCCTATCTTGTCACTAAAAAATTATCAGGATCCGTAAATGTCACATCTAATGGTTATGTTCAAGATATTGTTTCCATCATCAATTGCATGATTGAATGGACAAATGATATAGATCTGTATGTTAAAAGTATGAGTTTGAAAATGAAAGAAAAGTTTAACATGTTCTATGGTGATGTTGATAGGACAAACATTATGGTTTTAATTGCAGCTATGTTGGATCCTAGTATAATATATATGTGGTTAAGTTTTCTTACAAGAGGATTTTTGATAACGATATTACCAAACATGGAGAAGAAAATTTAAAAGTGTCTTGCAATGTTTGTGTGAGTTTTATGAAGCTAATTGTAAAAGTTCTGAACCAAGTCATTTATCTTAAAACTCAATTGTGGTGGAAGACAGTGGTGGTGTTGGTGGCAATAATGTTGACATACAGATTCAAGACCAATTAATGAGATTTATAAGAGATGAACAAAATGTGAAACCTAAATTAGAATTAGAAAAGTACTTTAAAGAAGCTTATGAAAATGTTAGAAAAAATATTGATGTCTTAGCTTGGTGGAAAAATAATAGGTTCAAGTGCAAGGTTCTTTATCGGATTGCAAGAGATGTGTTGACAATTTCCATATCTATTGTTGCTTTCAAGTCAGCTTTCAGTATATCCGGTCATGTTCTTAATTCATTTCAAAGCTGCTTGACTTCAAAAGTTGTGCAATCATTAATTTGTAATCAAGATTGGTTACGGGCTATGCCAACACCAATAAATATTGAAGAATTGATGGAAGATGCAAAAAGATGATTTAGGTAGAGGTAATTGTATAATTTCATATTTAATAATGTTTCTTTAGTTTTATACTAAATAGTGCATTTTTTAAAAATTTGTAATAGAAATGAGTGTGATGATGGGTACAGAATATGTGAATGAAAATGAATTTGAAGTTTGAAAGGTAAGTGATAACTTAAATTATTTATGTTGAAACAAATACATTATTTACAAATTCGGTCATTGATTTTGCTGCTGATGCTGATGCTGTTTCTGTTGATATTGCTGGCAATGTTGCTGATGCTGCTGGATGCTGATTTCATTATGTGAAGGAAGCAACTTAGGAGTGGATTTTAGAAAGCATTGTCAAGCATCATCCTGATTTGATTATGTGCAGGAAGCAGCCAGGTATTGCCATTGGAAGACTTTGTGAGAAATGTGATAGGAATTGTGTAATTTGTGACTCCTACGTGCATCCTTGCACCCTTGTTTGAGTTGCAATCAATGCAACTATGGATCTTTTCATGGTTGATGTGTTATCTTCAGAGGAGTGGGGATATCTGATGCCTACTACTGCAAAGAGTGTACCCTGCAAGAGGACAGGAATGGCTGTCCCAAAATTGTTAATTCGGTGAGTGCCAAAACTGACCTGCTTTACAAGCATGAGAAATATGGTTCTAAGAAAAGATGATTGCTGGGTGACTTTTTTTTTAAGGCAAATGCCGTTTACTTTCCTCATTGTATAATACTTGGTGATGACAGATTTTAAAATGTTGGAATTTGGAACTTAGTGTTGAGTTTGTAACCTCGGTCATCATTGTCGTTGCCAAGTATGTCAGTACTAGTGTGACTAACCTTTAAAACTCTTTTGTTTTGGGCTTATATTCTAATGGATTTAGAATGTGTTTGAACTTTGCTGCAAAGGAGACGGCTGCTTAAGTAATCACTTTTGTATCAATTAATATGTATGAGATCTCAATAGTGGATCAGATGATGGTATGTGCACTTTGGTTGGCCATGGTCAGCGTTAGATCAGATATAAAATTGATCTCTTTTTGCCACGATGGACGTGGACGATCCACATTGCTTGATTGACTTTCAAGCTGATATTTGAAAGCGAACAATAAGCCCATCTGGTTCTCCTCGCTTGTTTTTGTTTTCAATTATCTGATCTTGCATTATGTTTATAGATATTCTAAGCCACATTCAGAGATTAAACAACTGAATTTGTGTTTTCTACATCCTTCTATCGGGATCTCAAGCACTATTTTCTACTGCTATTGTTAGTCT
Source organism: Xylocarpus granatum (assembly GCA_019650275.1). NCBI lineage: Eukaryota > Viridiplantae > Streptophyta > Magnoliopsida > Sapindales > Meliaceae > Xylocarpus > Xylocarpus granatum. The sequence goes on along the minus strand of BNST01002490.1, from coordinate 41,377 downwards.
TGTGCCCTGAACTGAGATCATTTATTCTAAGCATACTTGTAATGATTCTACAATTAAAGGAAAAGCCATGACTGACAGATCAGACAAGAGAATAATATGTTAGCACCCCCGAAATTTTGTTCAGGAATTTGTTGATAACATTCTTATGTGTTTTAACAAATTTGGAAGCTATTCAAAAGTTAGAGATTTGACGTCATTGATTCTTACTTGAGTACTGAATCTACTGTTCACAAACTGGCCAAATGTCACTAGAGATTGGGGCAGGTTGGCTGCGGTGCACTATCATAGTGCTTCTAGTCTAGTTGCCATTTCATAAAGGATGAAGAATTGGCTTTTTGATGATTTTTGACTTAGATACAGGAACAGATTTCCATTAGGGAATTCATCAGTCGGTCAAAATGGTGCAACAATAAATATATTTCAACAGTACGTTAGATTTTTGTGTTCCAACTCCCAGAAAACCCCCTCCTTCCTTCCCCGCGCCACTTCAGATTCATTGCGCATAACTTCCGTGGTGGAAGAGAAAAACCTTGCTGAGGACATACATATTTCTGTTCTGTAATGTCTCTGATGCTTTCGGTAGCCAACAGCATATTAAAATATGGTCATGCTGCCCCTAAATGAAAAGAAGCAGACAAAATTCATGGTCTCCGCGCCTAACGAACAGCAATGTAGGTATTCCCACCAGGCCCCTGCCGACATTTTTTCCTGAAAATCTTAGGCAAAAGCCATTTAGAATGTCTAAGAATTTGAGTCGAAAGTAAGGGTTGAAGAAGGGATGCTAGTCTCTTTCATCCCTGTTTTCTGTAATTTGATCACAAATGTACCATTTGCTATTGAATCTGTATAATTAATTGAAATTCTGTGTCAAAATTTTTCTGTCCACGAACATTAGTGCTCATTCTGGAGCCAGGACTCTTCGATCGTGACATCAAGTTACATTTATTTTTGAGCAACTTGGCTTAAACAATAACAGGTATGCCCCCGTTACCCAAAAAGAAAACAACATTAAGGTTATAAATAAACAAGTCAAAATGAAATTTAGTAAGAAATGGCAAGCCATTGTTTTGTGTATGAAAAATTCAGTGCGAGGATGATCATTTATCCTCTTTCACAAGCATTGTGCTAAGTGTGTGGCAAGCATGACTAACTTGGCAAGCCGCAGTTGGTGATCAAAAGTCAGAATTCGTTGCGTTTGGAAGCAGGAATCAAAAGGGTTGTTAAAAAGGAGAAGCAAAACACTTACGGGCACCCAGCACTGTGAATTGAATCTTATTGATGGTAACACCCCAAATATTTGCCTAACTCATAGAATTAAAAATTAGGGTTTATGAAATTACTTCCAGCTTATGGTGGTGATTCAATTGGGTGTTAGCTGAAAAATCGTTTTGGGATTTCTGTGAAGTACAGATCATCAAACTTAATCGTGATGAGTCGTGACTTCAGCATTGGAAAGAAAGCGCTGTCCTTTATGGGAAAAAGGAAGCGACAACAACCCCAGTTTGACTTACGCAGATCCAACGGCTGAGATGCCCCCTCCGGAGAACTATTCTTATTGTATTGAACGTGGGACCGCAATTTTCAAACGTTGACAATCGGAAAATTATTTGCCACGTCGCAAGCCACATGAAATTTCACGTCTATAAATACAAACGATGGCACGCTCTACTCCTGTCTCATAGCCTTGCGATATAGAGAGAGAAAGAGAAAGGGGAAATCATGGGGTTTGGAGTTAGGTTGTGTTCCTGTCTCTTGCTGGCCTTTGTGGTAATTTCTTCCGCAACGAACACCATTTACCTTTCAGGTATGTATCGTGTGGAATCCTTTCCTTTCATTTCGTGGCTCCCATCTACCCTTAAGTTTAAGCTAATTTGATTATCCCTGAGAAACCCGTGAGACTGCTATGGGTATGCTTGACTTTGAGCCATTTTTTGCATTATGAGTTTCATATTTTCATAGAATTAATGCAAGCAGTTGGGTTCCCTGTGGTAGAACTGATCATGTAAGCAGTTTGGGGCATATATGGCTATTGATCTGTCCTGGAAGGATTCTTTTTTCCCTCTAATGTTTTTGGCCAAGAACTGTGGACGCGGTTTCTCCATACACTTTGTATGAACAGTCAACGAATAAAATAATATCCTGAGAAGTCCTGAAACATTTCTTAGTGCAACTATAATCTTGTTTAATTACCTTCCTACATATAAAATACCATATATGGAGTAGAGCAGAATATCCAAGTATCATTAGCTGCTAGTTTTGATGAAACATGGATGATCATCAACGGTTGATAATTAACCTAGCATAGATTTCCGATTCTTATTTCTAAAAACACATTGTATTATCGTAAGAGACAAACTTTGATTCATCGACAAATGCAAGTTCTTTCCTTTCCTTTTGATTATGCTGGCGGGGCAGATTTCTTACATCATTATGGATTATGGAACAGGGAATGATGGAATGGTGACTGCAGTGGGAGGAAGGTCTCTGATGGCTGCGAGTGTTGATGATTACAGCGAACCGTCAGCAAACCGTGGGCACGATCCTCCGTCAAGGAGCGTCAGAGGCGGTAGCCGGAGAGGTGAGAGACCACTTTCTGATGCTTTTCCTTAAATTTTGTGACGACCCATAAAAAAAATGAAAACGCTTGCAGATGCACATGCCCTCGTTTTGCCTTTCCAAGGGAAGGGAGCCTTTGTTTCATGAAGCAAATAAATCCAATCTTAACGTAATTGTATTCCTCCTTTCTCTGTGTGTTGAGTTTGTTTGTGAATTTGGCAATCACTGTCTTCTCCTCGATCCTTAATTAATCTTATGTGCTAATGATGTAATTTTATAGAGAATTATCGTAAAATAATTATAAATAAATAATATTATATAATTTAATAAAATTTTAAATAAAATAATTATTTATTTAATAAAACCTTTTAATTAATTTTTTTTTATAATAATTGAATGAAAATTAATTTTAATCGATAATATATATTTTAAATTAATTTATAATCTTAGTAATAAAAATCTGATTAAGGAACGCAGATAAACAGGATTAGGAGGAGATCTACATTCATTACTTGCTATATTTATAATAATAATAATCTTAGAAATACTTGCTGTATTTTCAATTAAATGTACAAATTTGACAGCATTTATCCACTTGAGGGATCAGTGATGTCTAATGTTCGAGCAGAAGAAACGGGACCGGTATACAGACGTGGCAATTATGTGGTGGAAATGTACAATGAACGAGTCAGAATCGAATGTGTGGCTCATGCTTGGCTCGCCACGTAAATAATTCAATCCTTCTTAGCGTCAATCAGCCTCCAAAGTCTACCCCGGATTCTCGGAGCAGCAGCGGCTCATATTCTCTCTCTGAAAATCTCTGAAATTCAAACTCCGACTAAGACACCAAGTCTAAGTTCAGTTATGTCTTGGTTCAGGAATCTAATACAAAATCCAACAATCAAATCATCGTCATCATCAACTTCATTACTCAAATCCAAGCCCACAATTTACACGAACTTGATACTCACTTGTCTGTCACATTTCACGACCGACGCATCATCAGCGTCATCGACGGCGCCAGCGACGCAGTACTCGGGGCTGGAACCCACAAAGACTGATGAGAAGCCAAGAGTGGTTGTGCTGGGTTCCGGCTGGGCGGGCTGCAGGCTAATGAAGGGCATTGACACGAATATTTACGATGTTGTATGCGTCTCACCGAGGAACCATATGGTTTTTACTCCGCTTTTGGCCTCTACTTGTGTTGGGACGCTCGAGTTCAGGTCTGTGGCCGAACCCATTGCCAGGATCCAGCCAGCCATTTCCAAGGAACCTGGCTCCTACTTTTTTCTCTCTAATTGTACAGGCATCGATGCTGATAACCATTTGGTATTTTTCACTTCTTAGTTTAAAATTTTGATTCGTTTCTTTTGTGGGATGTTAGAAACGACTATCTCTTGGGGGTTTTGTGCATAATTTAAACAAACTTTTTAACTTTTTTTAATTCTATATTCACGAGTTAGATGCGGGGCAGTGAAGGATACGTGGCTCCTTATCGTAAACTTCTAAAGTTTAATTCACGTTTATCATATGAGGGTGGATCTCAGTAATTGAAATTACCTGTGGTTGTATGATGATCTTGGATAAGAAAAATGGGCACTTTATGTCAAAGTTGGATTATTTTCAATGAAATTTTGAGTGTCCACAGACATATGGAATGAAGTACCTAAACCAGTGAATTGGAAAGAAAACATGCAATACCATTCCGGATGTTTGATGTTTGGTTCCGGAAATTGATGGTTGAATAACTGCTCACTGAATGATTTAACATCTTTTCCAAATACGAAAATTTGAAGATTTTCGCTTAACAAAGGGTGTTGTGAAATTTTGGTTTTGAATTATGCAGGTGCATTGCGAGACTGTTACTGATGAATTAACGACCTTGGAACCATGGAAGTTTAAAATCTCATATGACAAGTTGGTAATTGCATTGGGAGCAGAGGCCTTGACTTTTGGAATTCATGGCGTGAAAGAAAATGCAACATTTCTTCGCGAAGTTCATCATGCTCAGGAAATTCGTAGGAAGCTGCTCCTAAACTTGATGCTGTCAGATGTTCCCGGTAAGTTATTGTGGTCATCTTTTTTCGTTTTCTTGAAGAATCATGTTATATGAGATTTCAATGTAAATTGTACTTTCTGGTTTGATGTGGAGGCAGGGATATCAGAAGAAGAAAAATGCAGACTCCTACATTGTGTTGTTGTAGGAGGCGGTCCCACAGGAGTTGAGTTCAGTGGTGAACTTAGTGATTTCATAATAAGAGATGTTCGTCAAAGATATGCCCATGTGAAAGATTATATTCATGTTACACTGATTGAGGTTTGTTGAACTAAAATTTTGGTTACTAAATGTAATCAACTTCTCAATTCTATATTTATTGTTCTAGAGTAAACGTCATCTATGCAAATATTTTGGCTGGAAAAGCTTGGCATACTTAAGATTGTTCTCCCACTGAAGTCCCATCTCATTTCAGAGTTCCCAGGCATATACTGGAGAGGTCTTAAATTGACATAGTTGTTATTGTCTTCGTAGGCAAATGAGATTTTATCTTCCTTTGATGATCGACTTCGGCACTATGCTACGAAGCAGTTGTCAAAGGTGTGAAATTATTCAATGAATGCAAAGACATTGTGGTTGTATACCTGAAATTTATCATTGCTGTCAATTTTGCATATCTAGTAAGATTTGGTGCTTTGTAGAGTACATTGTCTGTACGGCCAATAATGAGAATCATATAAGAAATGACACCAATAGAATGTCTATCTGTTGCATGGGAAAGATTAAATGAAGAATCTTTTTCAATGTAAGTGGTAGTAATTTCTCACAACAGTGTTATATGGATAACCTCTCACTTCAAGTCTTGGTATGTTGGAACTTAACTGACTCACAAAATTTTGAGGAGTTTGTTATTTTCTTTTATGCTTTGGTTCTTTTCATCTTCTCATTTATTAGTTTTTCTCAGTCAGGAGTTCGTCTTGTGCGTGGGATTGTCAAGGGTGTTGAACCTCAGAAGCTAATTCTTAATGATGGCACAGAGGTTCCGTACGGGCTTTTAGTATGGTCTACTGGTGTTGGTCCCTCACCTCTTGTCAAGTCTCTGGAATTACCAAAATCTCCAGGTGGAAGGTAAGTTACATATTCTATTTGGCTTGGTAGAATGCATTTTCCTCACTTTCAGCTACTCAAAATTTTAAAGTGGAAGAAAATTTAAGAATAGTTACTACAAGCTCTTTGTAGGAAACTTTTGATTCATAAGTCAATCAGAAAACTTTGTTAGATATGTTTGAAAATGATCAGAAAAGTATTAATTTTCTGTTTGTTAATTAGTGGGATCTTAGTTCAACTGACCAATGGGTTTGCAAAATTTTCATACCATTTAGAAATAGTGCTTCTACTTCAAGTTTGCACATGCTTTGTTGCCACCACTTACACAATAAAAACCTTTTCATTACACTGTGGTATGGTTCCTATCAATGGCATGCTTTGCTTTTTCTGTTTCATTTCTTTATCTTTTGAATGTTTACTAGTTTCTTTTGCTTTTGGATAGAGTATATTTTACATTGGGGGGGGTGGGGGGTGTTAAGATTTATCAATTTATTTATATGTCTAAAGGATTGGTATTGATGACTGGCTACGAGTTCCGACCATCGAAGATGTATTTGCAATTGGTGACTGCAGTGGATATCTGGAAAGTACTGGCAAACATACCCTTCCAGCTTTGGCCCAGGTAAACCGTGAACAGCTTCAAGCTGTTTAGATTTCATTTCTCTTTGTGTTGGGGCTCTTTGGATTCAAAAGTCAAGCAAGCTTTAAAGGTTTGGTGCCCAATACTACCACTAATCTGTTTATTAATGATATTGGCTGAGATGAATTGGACATCTTTCTGTTTTCTGTTCCTGTTCAATTATATAGCAAAAATAATTGAGTTTAGTCTTCTCAATGCTTTTGACTATATGGAGCTAGGCTCTGTCCTAAATGTGGTGTGGTGTGCACAATTCGTCTGAATTATTGGATACTATGTACTAGCCAAATTCCTGTCGAAGTTTCTTATAGTCTGCTTTACAATTGAAGTGTATGTTTCTTTTTCCTTTTGTTCTGACGACATTGATTTGGGCTGTTAGTGGCAGTGATGATGGATTTACTTCACAACCCTGTTATGTACTTTTTATCTAGCCATTGGTGCTGGCACATAGGTGTACATTCTTTAATGAGTTTTTTGAACAGGTTGCAGAGAGGCAAGGAAAATATCTGGCTGGTCTACTGAACAGAATTGGTAAAGCTGGTGGTGGTCATGCGAGCAAGGCAAAAGACATGGAACTTGGAGATCCATTTACCTACAGGCATCTGGGTAGCATGGCAACAATTGGCAGATACAAGGCTCTTGTGGACCTACGACAGAGCAAGGTGACTCATTATGCACTTCAAAAGCCTACTCTCTTGAGCAGTAAGCCAAAACTGGTCTTAATTGTGGATTATTTTCTACAGGAGTCAAAAGGTTTATCTTTGGCTGGATTTGTCAGTTGGATAGTCTGGCGCTCAGCATACCTCACGCGTGTGGTCAGCTGGAGGAACAGATTCTATGTGGCCGTCAACTGGGCTACAACTTTTGTGTTTGGTCGTGATATCAGCAGAATATAAGTTTGACTAGAGGTTCATTACATGATGTTTAAGAACTAAAGGTTCTCTTTGGTTTTTGTTTATATACTTACCATACCAGATGACAGTATTAAAGAAAATTCTATGATGTTCTTATTGTTATTTTTTTTCCCTTAATTGCAGGTTTATCCTTCCTGTAAGTTTCCTCTTGTGATGTGTGGGAGGAACAGACTATAATTCTGGGCTTCCTATACAAAAAATGCATGTAATGTAGAGTCATTCTTCTGCATTATTGTCATTTGTACTTTCTCTAGCCATTGTATATTCAATAGGTTATCTGTATGACTGGCCATGAAATGCTATGCATGGGATTCACAGCTCTATAAAATTTATAGTTATAGTCAGGGTGCGACTATAAATTTCTTGTACCAATTATTGAATACTTCCAGGCTCGCAACTAGAATTCGATAATAAACAACAGTAGGTTATTTGCAACTCCAAATGGGTAAAATGAAGCCGAGAAGTGGGTTTGTTGCCTCAAAGAGCTTCGATTGTTGTGTTTCTACCACATGCTGCAGTGCAGGTGTCTCGAAAGAGAACCAAGCTTGGAAATGGCATGCACATGACCCATCCAATAGTTTTACTAAGCTCACTTTGTGAGTCTGAGTACAAATAGAAACTGTGATGACTACTGCCGATTCAACATGATTTCTGTTGTCCTACTTTTGTCCCTTGGACGGCACATTTCCTACTCTCAATCCCAGTTTTATGGCAAGTCTGCTGCAGCGTGACTAATATGGCTACCATTTCCAATTATACACTTTAGTGACTTCGGATCGGGCAATGCTTTAAGAAGGAAGTTTGTGCGAATTTCTAGATTGAGGATATTACTGGATGCTGGTTTCTCAATGCATTTTTCTTTGCGGCAAGTTCAACCATGAAGTCTTTAATTGTATGTTCCCTTTCCTGTTCTTTTGAGACCAATGAACATTTTGATAAAAGGGAAACGCCTGAGAAAGAGATTCATCAATGATTTAAAAACGAGGAACAAGAGAAAATTGGCCACCTGGTGAGGACCGGCTTCAAGTAAGGGGTATAACTTAGATGTATATCAGCCATTTGAACTTTGAAGAATATCTGCAAGCTGAAAGCTGCAAAGCTAACGAGCAGAATTATTAAATTCAGAGATGCAAGCAGATTTGCCCATCAGTTTGTTTGTTTTTAATAAAAATCCAACTCTTATCTAAGAGATTGTCACATCGCGGAAAACGGCAAGCCTAGATAGCATGATGACCTTTTAACATTATGCGAAGTCCATAGGGATAAGGGATAGAAGATATGGAATGTCAATGATGCTGGAAACGTAATTGTTGGCAACATGTTCCACATGGCCAACGTTGTTCTTTTCCTTCGTCTGTCTTGGACCAGCCTTGATGCAGTTTCAAATTTACAAAAACAAAATGAGCGCTAATGGCATCAAAATCTGTCCGTTTATTTGCCACATAAACGAAAATCATGAACATCTAGCATGGTCACTCTTGCACTTTCAATCCTTTGATTTGAAACCCCCATATCCAGTGAATGAACTAGGACCCCATATTTCTGACACCATCCACAAGCCTTGATGAAGCCAATTTTTGAGCTACAAGATCTTTTAGCTCAATCTCTCCCGGAAACCTGTGCTGCTCCAGTTTAGAGAAGACCTGCAATGCTCAGAGGAGCAATGGTAAATAAGAAGATAAGGCGGTGATTTCATTTCTCCCCAACATGAAAAGACTGGATTAATAAAAATATGCACTTGCAGAGGAACAAATGAAAAATAATGCATGCAGAAAATGAAGTTGTATGAGAATCAAAATTAAAGATGGTCAAGCCAATAAATGGAATAGTGTGTCATCGGTTAGTCCTCGATGTCTCTTATATCAACATGGTTTCTCAAATAACTAGATCAAAGAATGAAAGGTAATAATCATTAATTGTCAGAACAGTAGCACAGTAAGAAATCAAAGAACTTGAGATATTTGATCTTCCAAACATGCATTAGAAGCCCAGCGGACAAGTGCAACTATCTATTTGCATCAATCTCAGGTTCAATATTTTAGAAGCTTACTATCCCACATTGCATTAATTTGTTGAGACCTCAATTTGTTTCAACTAATAACAATTAATCAACTACTGAACGGAGTTTGGTTCAAGCATCATCTGTTTCAGACATTTAAAGACATAGAGGTCACTAACCAATTCATCATTGCAGTAAACTTCAAAAGCCCCAGAGCTTTGTAGGAATGACTGCAAAAAGTTGCCAAGCAGCCACGCAGAAGCCATTGACCCAAATCTATTGGCACGCAATGAATAATACCATTGAGGAGGTCTCATAATTCCTAGCATTGGAAAAATCTGTTCACCAGCCATTACGATCCCAATAAACCCTAACTGAACAGCCGGGACCACTTTAGAAAGCAGACGCTTTGGCAATGGTGGAGGATAATTGGCAAGGACTACATCAACTCCTGGAAACTGAGTTTCTAGCATCTTCTTCATTGTTATTGCAGTCCCCCTGCAGCAAGTACAAGGAACGGTTTTTGGTGAGTAAATTCATGAAATTTAAAATGGAAAAATAAAGTATGCTGCCAAATTGAAAATCAAACATAGCAAAATTGTAAAGCCCACCAAAAAAAAGAAAGAGCTTAGAGTATCAACATGTAAGTGCCCAAAGTCCTTAGAAATCCATACTACTAAAACAAGTGGGTTAGGATTGATGATTCTACCAAGCTACTATATTTCTCCATAAAGAAAATTCTTCTAGATATCAGTAGAGATATCAAAGATGGTCTTACAGAAATATCAAGACAATCAAGCACCTTTTTCTGTTTCAATTTTCCTCATTCTCTTATCCATATTTTAGAAGAAAGAGCTTGAGTATCCATGTGTTAGTGTCCAAGTACTTAGAAAGCGCATGCTACTAAGACAAGTGGGTTTTGCTTGATGATTCTACTGAGCTACTATATTTCTCTATATAGTAATTTTAGAAGAATGATGAAGCAATTTTACTTAACTTTCACTACATTGAAAGTTCCAATGACAAATGTAGCCAAAAAAAAACCATATGATAACTGTATCCCATTACCGGGAAAAGAACCGAAGATACACCACAAATCAAAGACCATAAAACCACATGATTAGCCAATGAATACAGAAAAATTAAACCAAAAAAGGCATGCACCTATACGAGCAAGAAGCACAAAAGTTGATATTAACCGTACTGCCATACCCAATTCCACCAACAGCTTTCTGCAATATTGATATGAGAAATTCAGAATAAGAATAACACAGTTAACAAAAGCCCTGCTAGAAAAACTCATTTTAGTAAAATAATAGTGTTTAAAATAAACTTCTACTAAGAAGAGGCTGCCTTTTGAGCATTTCTTCGGCACTAAGAATCATGGATGACAAACATATACCTGTGGTAGAGACTGAATTGAAGTGAAAACAAAACAAAAAAAAACAGAGAGAGAAAATTTAACAGGATTTTCGTTGATACAAGATAATAATAAAAGTTCTAGACTGACGAGTGCAGCACGCGTCTCTACATTTCAATTTAAATTTAGACTAAGAAAATGGAATGCCCTCTGGCCACAACCTAGCACAGCCACAAAATAGAGAATGGACGATCTGGTGCCCTAAGAAGTACAATCTCTCAGCAAGTGATTGCCAAAAATGCTATTTTTCTAAAAACAAAAAAACTGTCAAGTTACCGGGAATTCTGGAGTCTCCATCATAATTCGCTGCTGATGGTGGTAGTGCGGAGAGGGTTTTGGAGGCGGCAGTGGCGGCGGAGTGAAGAGATTAAAGAGGTCGCTGGATAAAAGAAACAGTGGGAGGCCCATCAGAAGAAGTTGCAGTCGATCCATTTGTTGAGAAAGAGAAATAGGAAGCAACAAGATTTAATAAGAAACTATGCTCTCACTCCCGATGAGTCCAGAAAATACAAGGCGGACGAGGAGAAGGAAGAAGAAGGGAATGAATCGACGGTGACCGAAATTTGGGTTGCGTTTGGTTACACTACAAATTTTGTCCCGGGTCGTGGATGGATCTATCCTTTAAGAAATGCCTTTAAATATAAAAAAATTAATTTTTTTTTAAATTCTAAGAGATTATAAAAATACATGCATTAGAATTGTTGAAAAAAAGTTTTTAATTCATGATTTATCCTTAATTTTTGTTAAGACATTAAAATACGATAAAATTAATAATAAATAATATATATTATATTTTAATAAAATTATAAATTAATTTTATATTTTATAATATAAAATTAAAAATTTTAAATTATAATTTAATTATTTATTATTAATTATATTATATATTAATATTTAATTAAATTTAAAATATAAAAAATTTATTATTAATACGTAATAAAATAATATTTATTAATTATATTTATAACATTACACATTATTAATATAATAAGATTATTTTATATTATTTCGTTTTGAATTGTAATTTTAGTGATAAGAAATGGATACAAATAAATCGAAAAATTATTATTTAGTCCATTTTTTTTACATTACAAAGATTAAATAAATAAATAAAAATGAATTTAATATTTTTAATTTAAAAAAATAGTATTTTAATATTAAAAAAGAATTAAATCCAAATAAAAAATTTTAATTAACGATAAAATAAGAATTTTAATCAAATAGTATTAATTAAAGACGAGAAGAGATTTTTGATTATTTTCGAGAAATTTGTTGGTATGTTTTAATTCTTAAAAAATATTAAATTTTATTTAAAATTTAAATATTGTGACTTTGAAGTTGTCGTTATTGTTGTGATTGTGAAATATGATTATTAAATATTAATAATAAAATATTTAATTTGATTTAAATATTTTTTTAATATGGTAAAAAAAAATTATTTAACAATTTTTTTTAAAGTAAATTTACAAAACCGCCCGGGTTGGTTTTTCCGGATAGATAAACCGAGCATTACCGGGCTTTCGTTGGGGAAGTCAGCGCCCAAGTCAACTGAAATTGCACGTAACAACCTGAATTGTAAACGCTCGCGAATTTAACGGGTATCAACTGCCATTTCCTCCACCAGAACGGCCAATCTCCGTCGCAAAATGCCGTCACCAGCAGAACCACCGCTTTCAATGGCAGAGGCCATAGACTCAATTAAACGCTCCCTCTCCGACCTCTGCTCTTCCAGTACTGACAACAACAACAACCTCGACATCTTCGAGAATCCCCGCTGTTTCAGCGGCTACGCCACGCGCCTCCAGCATGTCCTCAACACGGTTCTCCGTGCTTGCTTGTCTCCCGGGGTCCGTGCAGACGGCGTTGAAAGGAACTGCTGGGGATTTAGCCAAGGCAGCTGAAACGATTTCCAGTTATCGGAAGAGAAGCAAGATTTTTGTTCTCCTTAACTGCTTGTCTTTGTCCGCTGCTCTCCAGGAGAGCACGCTAGCAATTGGCGGTTGGCTCGCCTTAATTGATTCTTCTCTAAACGATCAACCTGAACTTCGCAAGAAGATGGGCAGTCTTTCTCGTGACATGAAGCAAGTTCATTTCAGTGTAAGCGCTTCCTCTATATGTCCCCCCGTTTTTCCACTAAACGGTTTGATACAACTGCACCTGCATTTTCTCGCGTGTGAAGTGTTGATTTTGCATGTTTATTGCAGGTTAATGAAAATGAAGAGCGAGTGTATTGTACCCTACAGAAGGAAGGCCAGAGATGACAAACAACGAAAGCAGTGCAAAGCGCAATAATAATGGACTTAGCCAGAGCTTTAGGCATTGAATACGACAATCACGCTGAACTTACCAAGCAAATCAAACAGCTAAAGGCCGATCTCCCACGGTCAAGTTCGGTTTCTGAAAGACGAATCTTGTCTTCTCTACAAAGATTTAAATCTGGACTTACTTCTGTCAAACATGTAGCAAGCACTGATTGAGAGCAGAATCATCTAAGAGAATAAATGTTTCTACGCGATAAAGAAATTTCTTATCCTTTCTTTAATAATATCATTTATCCTATAACAGAATATCATGCATCCAACTGTAATATGTTGTTGTTTTCCTGTGAACAGGGCCTGATAATGATAAAATAGAGATGGCATTCTTAGTTGGAAAGATGACATTGACAATTAGCTGTAAAGAACAAATTGCTAGGCCATGTGCTGAAGTACTGGTTGACTTGTTATCCAACTCAGCAGGAAGAGCAGCAAGCTTGAAAGCATTGTATAACCTATCAGGATTGGATGAAAATGCAACCGTTCTCGTTGATTCTGCTGCGCTTCCAGCTCTTACAGACATTCTTTTCAAAAACCAGGATGCTTCACCAGAATTTAATGAGTTGGCTGCAGCAACAATAGCAAACATAGTATCAAATCCAGGACACTGGGAATTAGCATCTGCTGACAAAAAAGAGGATTCGATGCAATCAGAATCTATTATCACTGGCATTTTGGGTCTTCTTTCTGTTGCATCTCCTAGGTGTCAGGTGTCCATTCTCCGTATCCTGTGTGGAATTGCTTCATCTCCCCAGGCAGTAGGTAATTCTTTGTTGACCAATATATGTAAAATTCATTTCGTTGCTGCAACATGACACTATTGACTTTTAGCATGAAAATGGCAGACTTAGTTGCTTCATTTTCATGGATGTGTTCAGATGGAAATCCTAATTGGTTTCATAAATTTTAATTAAATTGTAGACATAATTTCAGTTTTCTATTCACATGTCACATATATTAAGGTTGTAAGTGCAGTACTTAAACAATGGAGACAATATTCATGCGACGACTGTTGTTAATAACTCCAATATCCTGCTTAGAAAAAGTACAGAACTTATGCTTCATATCCATTAAAAGTATCGAGAGAGTAACCTTTTTTCTGTAACTTCGTTCATTTTGCAGAGTCAGTGACTACTCGTATAAAATCTGGGGATGGCATCAAAAGCAACATACAATATCTTGAACACCCAGAAGTTGAACACAGAATTTATGCTTTTAGGCTTACAAGAATACTCTCAGAAATGTTTGGTCAAGATTTAGCTTTTGAGCTAAAACTCTTTGACAAGCTTGCTTTGTTCAAAGACAAAATATTAGATAACCAATCAACAGATGGCGAAAGATCTGATGCGGCAAGCATACTTGCTAATATTCTGCTCTCAGAAGAAGAAATGAAAACACTTTTAGAAGCTAGCTTTATAAAATGGATCGTAATTACTCTTTAAGAATCAGCAGAGTAGCTTCAATGGAAGAAGTTCCCGGCCTATATCAAACATGGTAGAAGGGCTTCTTGGTCTCTTACTTCACTTTACAAAGAGTGTCAATACACAAACTCCTGCCATGGTTAGAGAGCAGCACCTCATGTCCATTTTCCGTGAGCAGCTTAGTTTTCCTTCAAAACCAAGAGTGAAACAACTAGCTGCTCTTGGATTAAAGAACTTGTCAGAAGCTGCAAGGTCACTTTCTGGTGGGGGATCAGGACCACCAACTCCCAGCAGATTATGTGCCTCCTTGTTGTTTATTTGCGGGAAGCCTCGTCCAGAACCTTCAACATGCCCTATTCACGATGCTCCATGTGAAGATGATAGTCAGCTGTGCCTGCTGAAGAGCAATTGCGTCAAACCCCTCGTTGATCTTCTCTCAGAAGAGGACACCAATGTCCAAATTGCTGTAGTGGAAGCACTTTCAACTCTCATTATAGATAATCCAAAAACTCTCTAAAGAGCTGTTGATGAGCTTGAGCATCAAGGCGTTATTGATCCTGTGGTTGTTCTTTTCACAGAAGTTCGTCCTGGAGTTCTTCAAGAGAGGACAATTTGGACGGTAGAGCGAATATGAGAGTGGATGGTCACAGCCGCCAGTACGCACTCAATCAGTCTCTGGTCAGGGCTTTGGTCGAAGCCTTTAAACATGGAAATGCCAACACAAAGAGGCATGCTCAGGATGCTCTTACCAACCTGAAGCAGCTACCTGGTATCAGTGGGAAGACAAGTCAATCTCGGTGCTGAAGGTAGTTCTACTGTATCAATGTTGTATTTTTGACAGTATATCGTGGTAATACCAACCTGATTTTGTGCTCACTACACTGCATCCTATCGGCACAAATAAAAGTGATGTGCATTATCTGCCAAGAAACTGGTGTACAAGTACATTAGAAATACAATTAGTTGGCTCTTTGATAATCTGGTCTCTTGAATACTATACCAGGTTTGCTCTTCTTCAATCAACTGCGTTTTGTTAAGAGTCTAGAAGTCAAATTAACTGTCGTTTATTGTAGGTTATTCAGAATACACTAATCTCATTCCTTCAAATTTTTCACGAAGACAAGGATGCTCGTGCATGTACACTGCTTAAAAAAGGTTTCCGACAGCTAGAGGGAGTTATTGCATAATTTTGAAATCTCAGCAGCTTTACTTGGCAGCTAATGTTTACCAACCATCCACTAAAGCTAGTGATTTCATTCTAAAGCAGATGTAGTCGGTAAACTAAAAGTCATAACACCTGCTCCTAAACATACTCTCAATCTGGTGAATAGTAAAGGGCAATTTTTCTTTCTCTTGACTGTTGAGGCATTTTGATGGTTCCTCAAACAGCAGTAACTGTCCCACTTATTCTGTTCAGTCGATTCAGAAATAAATCATCTTAATTCCCTTACATTTGTAAAGAACTCATTAGACAATTCCACAAATAATGATTAGTCAAATGATTCAACCACTACTGGTATCTATCTCTGTTTATTCGTCCAATACACAAAAATACAGTTGTCCAGAAATTTTGTACTCTAAAAAGCGTTAACCTACCAAGTTGTTAGATCATTAAAAGCTAAAGATGTGAAGAGGGAAATCGAATCTTAACATGAGTGTCCTTTTATCACATCTAAGAAAATCTTCCCATTTCATCATGAGAGAAGGTAAATGGACAGCCACGCTATTGCATAAAGAGTAATCAACTGACAGAAGTGGTAAGTTTTGATAGATGTGAACATTTGTTTTGGATATTCTCGTAAGTTTATTCGTTTGGATTTAAAAAATTTAATATCTTAGACAACACAGAATATTTGAGTCTCGATCATACAAGAACGGAAAATTTCCTGGAAAGTCACCCTGACAATCCAGTTGGGTTTGGTGAATCAAGAAGAAAAAAAATATGGCAACCCTTAACCGTCAGTGGTGACGTGTTATCATGAATGTTTACGGAAACTTTATGTCATTTTGACGATGAACATATAGTTTTATACAATTTACGGGGTGAAATCTTCACTCTCGCAAGCCAATTGTACTTCTATCAACGTCTCCTGAAGCCAGACACGATATCAGACAAAAGTCAACCAATTGGCTTATAAGTAATTTGCTGCACGAGCATTTGCAGCTGGTACCAAGATCATCAAAACCCAGTAGCCATTGCAATTGGGCTGCTTAGTGCTTCCCGCTGCCTTCGCATTCCGGAATTAGTAAATGCTTTGAATTCTCTAATTCAACTGACGATCCTCAATTTGTGATTAGATTTTCTTTTTTGGATCCTCAACATCTGCTTAGTTTATTACTTGAACACATGGAACATTATGCAAATGGGAGAGAAAAAGCGATGCAACGTTTGAGAAGGTTTTGTTCAAGGCACTTTATCTGAGACATCGTAGTCACATGAAGAAAGAAACCCAGGTGAACTTTGATAGACTACTAACTGTCTTTGTTGTTGTTGTTTGAATTGGGTTCATGTCTTCTGTCAAGGGAATGGGCTTAATATGTTTGAATGTTGTGTTCTTTTCCCTAGATGTCATGCCCGAAGGCCCTGGGATTAGTGATTGTATAAAATCCAATGACAAATCTTCGTAGTCTGGTAATGGGAAGATCGCCAAAATTATAATTCACGCAAGTTGCAAGCAGTTGTGGGAACAGTGTTAGACAGAATATGCAGATATTGAGTTGACAATACATCCTGGAAGATTTTGATCTTTAAAATTAAATTAGACTGATGAAAATATCATCAATTCTGACAGTACTGATAAGATCTTGAGCATTCTGGAACGTAAATATGTGTACCACTTCAATCATATAAATTCTGAGTGAGATTTAACATGAGAAACCACAGACAAGCCCATCAATGTGGGAATGCAACTTGTGAAAGTAAAAGATGCAACAATACTCGATTATTGATGCTCACATAACTTAGTTTTTCCTTCTTTTAATCTGGAGTGTGGGTCAGATGAGTTTTTTCAACTTTCATAGCTAGAAAACATATTCAAAAAACCTTTGAAAAGACTACCAAAGTAGGAAAGTTGAAAACTTGCTACTGATTGGTAAGATATTTCTTCTGTAATATAGGGTACAATGAAGATTTTGGGCCTTTCAGATTCCCAGATGGAGTGTTCTCTGAACCCAAACAACAGTACGATGCAGAATTGGGCAATAAGAAAGTCCAAAAAGCTTTCCCTGTGTAATAATAATAACATTCTGGGGGAAGGCCACCGATTTCACCCGGACCCTGTTTACAGAAAATCTTTAACAGTCAGAATATCTTTATCAGTCACATGCCATGGCTGCCTACCTTTAATCATATACTTTGCTCAGTTCTCTCACGTTGTGGGTTCTTTCTAATTTGGAAATATTAAAATCCCATGAAGGTAAAAATACAACCTTTGTTATTTCAGTTAAAATATTATGCAAAGAGTTCATCGCCGGTACCCATTCTCCCTGTCTATAGGATTTTTTCCCGCAAAGGAAAATGAAAGAAAAACCTCCTTGGTCTTAAAAACAGAATCCTTTTGCTGCATTATCTCATCAAATCAAACCTCTGTTGCAGTAACCTGTCTGATCTGTTTGTTTCCTGAATTCATCCCCCTTAACTCCACTCCAGGATTAAATGATCAACAACCCAACTGCACTGTTGTTTCATATTTACTTTTAGCTTTAATGTCTTCTTGTCTCTTTATTACAGCTGTTGATGTTGCCCCGAACTTCAGCTTTCTCCGAAAGACCGATTTTTCTGTTTAGCTTTTTAAATACAACATTAAAAGTTACTAACATAATTTACGGTCTTAAATTAAATTAAATTAAATTATTAAAACAATTAATTTAAACTATTATCACATGAGTGGTCCAGTGTCTGACACGTGTTCGGCTCGGTGACGCGGATATTTTTCAGATGTTCCTCCTCCTCCTCCTTGAATATTATTATTTTTGAGAAATATTTATATTTATTTATTTATTAATATTTAAAATAGCAATAATTGAATTGAAGGAAGGGTAAATTGGTAAGGCGAATGTCGAAGTGACGGGACAGAAGAAGGATGAGGTTATTAAAGCGGTAATAATGATGGGAGGAGACGTACTCCGTAGAGTCCACGTATACAGTATACTCTGTCAGCATTTAAGAATCGGAGCACTGTCCTATTCCGGGGTAGGATACTGTCCTGTCCAAATCAATCTCCTCATTTACTCCTTATTTTTTGGATTTTCATTTTTAAAATAGTCCCCTTTTTTATGTTAATTTTAATTTTAACCAAATTTTACATCTTTTTTATGGATAAAACTTATTCGTATAATTAAAATTTTATTTAAATTTTGTAAACAAATTATGTCGGAATAAATTAATCTAATAAAATTTATTATTTATATAATTTTTTAAAAATATTTTATCAAAATAAATTAGCTATTTTGATAAAATTTGTTCGTAAATTTTTAGTTTTTTACGTTAATTTTATTGAAATAAAAAAAAAGATATTTTTTATATTTAAAATTAAAATTAAGTTCAAATTATAATTTTTTTTAAAAAGATAATGGTATTCCTAAGTAACATAATCAAGACAAAACTTGAAGGATACTGATACCATATATAAATATTACCAATAAATATTGTCAATCAATCTAGCAAGTCCACCTCAGATTCAGTATCACTGTTTGAATGCAATCACTTGAGGAAAATAATAATTTCCATTTATTAAAATTTTAGGTGCAGTGGAGAATGGAAGTATTTCTGTAGAGTGGGGTGGAGCAAAGTTGATTTCGGAGGCTAAGTCGAATGGACAAACAATGCCCGGGAGAGCATGTTACATGGTTACAAAGAGGCAGAGTCACATAAATATAACACTCCGCTGACTACAAGAGCATGTTGAAATTATGTATGCTGAAGTGAAGGAAACTTCATATGGTCCACTTTACGTGTCTAGGCTTTTGAGATTTGCATACATAGGAGGCAAAAGAATCTTTGTCACTTGATATATAATATGTATATATATGTGTGCGTGTGTGTGTTTTTTTAAGGAACGAGCAGAGCGAAGCCCATCTCCTTTAAAGGCATTATAAAGGGCAGAAGCAGCAGCGGCAGCAGCAGCTCGGAGCTCAAATTTTGGTTGCAGCAAATGGAGAGAGAAAAGAAGTTCAGAAATGAAGTTAATGGGTACGGTGGAAAAGATGATTTCTTCGACCCAGGTGCACCTCCTCCATTCAAGATTGGCGAGATCCGGGCTGCCATTCCCAAGCATTGTTGGGTCAAGAACCCATGTAGGTCTTTGAGTTATGTTTTCAGAGACCTACTTGTGGTTTTTGCATTGGTAGCAGCTGCTGTTTACTTCAACAGTTGGTTCTTTTGGCCACTGTATTGGGCTGCTCAAGGAACTATGTTCTGGGCAATTTTCGTTCTTGGACACGATTGGTAACTTCGTGTACTCTGTACATTTCTTTGGATTTGCAATTTCTTGGATGCATATAGTTGGTTTTGATGTTAAATGTGGCTTTTTTTTTATTGGATTTTGAAGCGGCCATGGAAGCTTTTCGGACAGTCCTGCACTGAACAGCCTGGTGGGGCATTTCTTGCATTCTTCAATACTTGTACCTTACAACGGATGGTGAGCATTTACTTCTTTCCTTCGTTAGATCCCAAAAATTTTAAAGTTTTCGGGCATAAATTATGTTACTTGAAAATTCTGTTATTTATTTGCTACAAACAAATTATCTGCAGGAGAATTAGCCATAGAACTCATCATCAAAACCATGGAAACGTTGAAAATGATGAATCTTGGGTTCCGGTAAATGGTTATCTTATTTCAGGGACATAAATTTTGTAAACTTAATTCATTCGAATATGTATGAGTTTAAACTATTCTGCTATTGTTAACAATTCTCTTACCACTACCAGTTGCCTGAGAAGATTTACAAGAACTTGGATTCCAGTGCACGAACTCTGAGATTCTCATTGCCTTTCCCTATGTTAGCTTATCCTCTGTATCTGGTGAGCAAGCATGCTGATACATTTGCTGCATTGATGTGAAATATGAACACTTCCAGTTACACCACTTCTTCATGATTTGAGAATAATAATCTGTTTTCTGTTCGATTCCTCATAACAGTGGTACAGAAGTCCAGGAAAGGATGGATCACATTTCAATCCTTACAGCGATTTGTTTGTACCACATGAGAGGAAAGCAGTGGTGATTTCAACAGCTTCTTGGAATTTAATGCTTGTTTTGCTTGTCTACTTATCCTTTGTATTTGGTCCTGTCCAAATGCTTAAGCTTTATGGCATTCCTTACATGGTGGGTGCATTCTTTCCTCGTTTGTACAATTTCCTGATGGATTCAAACCATGGTAATTTAATCTTCAAATTGCGCTACAGATATTCGTAATGTGGTTGGACTTTGTTACTTACCTCCATCACCATGGCCATGAGCAGAAGCTCCCTTGGTACCGCGGCAAGGTACTAGTGAACATGAAAACTTGATTCCATTTGTGTTATTTGCAATTTTAAGCAGAGTTATTAATGACTCTGACAGGAATGGAGTTATCTCAGGGGAGGTCTTACAACGGTCGATAGAGACTATGGAATTTTCAACAATATCCACCATGATATTGGCACTCATGTTATTCATCATCTCTTCCCTCAAATCCCACATTATCACTTAGTAGAAGCTGTAAGATATCAATTCTCGGTTGTATCAAACTAATGATTCTGCCTAGAAGATTACAGGCACACTTTTTTCTAACAGTCTGAATGGTTCCCTTGCAGACAAAAGCAGCAAAGCCAGTGCTGGGAAAATACTACCGGGAGCCAAAGAAATCAGGGCCCATTCCTTTCCACTTGATCAAGAATCTGGCCAGAAGCATTAGCCAAGATCACTTTGTGAGTGACACTGGAGAAATCGTGTACTATCAGACTGACCCTCAGCTGCAAAATTTCTTAGCCAAGATCACTTTGTAGATTATTACGTTGTTTCAACAACTTTTTTATCAATTTGAAGTTCAGTTTAAATTTTATTCCCAAGCTAAAAGGTTTCTTCAGCACTCGGGCAATTTCATCCCCTTTCTCCAACTCTTTTCTGCATAAATAATTAGAAAGAAACACTATGGTGATGAGACATGGGAAGAGAGAACCTCTTTCACGCGTCAACTGAAATGGTTATGCATATAGTATGGATTCTGCCACCAAACCATCTATCATTTCCAATCTGCAAAGCATGCACGATTTAGAGTGAAGTAAACTAAGCAGTCCAGGCCTCAATCCAACCAAATTTGGATTGAAAATGAAGGCCCATAATTCCCCAACCCAACTCTCTTTCCCATTTCACTTTCTCCTGCATTATTTCGGTTCAAAATTTCAAAAGTTAGAAGCAAAACATATCAACAATGGTGGTCCATACATTTACAGATTAAATTGGAGAGAAGTCAATGAATTGAATTAAATGAAAAGAATTTTGTTGCATTGGATGGGACCCTTGGGATTAAAAGTTCTTAAATGCTTATTAGCATAGAAATCACATTGACATTAAAGATTATTTGTGGCAATAAACTAATGCACAAAATTTTCCGAACAAGGAAAAGAAAAAGTAGGGATGGAAACAAAAAGCAGCAAAAGTTGGTCGGTATGTGGGTTTACATTATATCACTCTCTGCCGTCTGCCCCAACATTGAGCGAGTTTCAAGTAACTTTTTGCTTTGGTTTTTTAAAAAAAAACAGTAAATGAGTAAAGTCAGCATCTTCGGCGCCAAACCCAAAAGTATGTCTTCAGTGCCACTGCCCACAACGCAACAATTTTACCATTCTTCTTCTTCTTGTTCTTCCTCCTTTCCCTGCATGTCTGCCTGCCTGCCTGACTGGCTGACACTTAAACAGAACTCACATCATGTCTTCTCCCCTGGCCGAGTAATTTTAGAATAACTATGCATGTTTAATTAAATTACATTGAATTATGACATCATATGACGATACATTCATAACTTTGTCTACTGAAAGACCAAGATCTGAAAAGGGCTTTGATCCAAATGGCTCAAACTATAAGCTCATTAATAATCTTAGGCCAACCTTCAAATTCTTCCTAATTTTAACAAAAAAAATATAGATTTTAGACAAATATACACCTGAAACATGCTTTATAATTTTATAATATTAAGTGCGTTGAGTTCCAATAAATATTATTATTATCTTAGAGAGGCAGAGAGACAGAGAGTGTGAGTACAGTGTGTTAGGAAGACAACAAATTGCAGAAATTGACTCGTCAATGCGCGTGGAAACATGTTTCCTGATTACATTCAAACTCCAAGCCCGCCAACTCTCTTTACTCTTCTCTTTACATCACACATTAAAATCTGTAATCCCTTTCTTCTTGTTAAAGTATTATTTTTTTTGGAAGGTTGAAAGTAAAATTGAAATCCCCACAAGCAAATACCCATCTCATCCAATATCCCACTCTTTAGGACAAAGTAATTGTTGATTTCTTGCAAGAAATGAATAAGCTGTTACATAATCAATCTATGCCATCATCCTCGACTGGCTCTTTTCATGCAGAAAATATTTGCACTTCCAAAACTGCAACAGCTGCTGGTTGTCTTGCTGGCATTTTACGTCGAATTCTTTGCTCTCGTAGCCTTCCTACTCATCCTTCTGATCACATCACTGATGCAAGTTCAATTGCGTGCGACAAGCTTCGTGAATTTGAATCTAAGGAGAAGTTAATTGAAGGCGAGGTTATGCCAATGCCAAGTATTGTGGCTAGGCTAATGGGTTTGGAATCAATGCCAAATTCGATTTCGAGAAGTCGGTCTATGAATTCATTGGATTGTAAAGGAAGTAGTGCTCGTCGTAATATGCAAGGGGAGCATAGAAGGGTGAAGAGTACATCGTCGTTTCGAGAGATGCCTACTTTTGTTGAATTAGAAAATGAGGAATTCTTTGTGCTAAGCTTCGAAAATGGAAGTGAAACGAAAGAGAAGAGATTCGAAGGGAGGAAATGTGAGATGGGTAATGGAGAATTGAAGCAGAGGAGAGGAGAAAAATGCAAAAACAATGAGAGTAGAGCAAAGGTTACAGAGAAAGACAACAAGGGAGATTCAAAGACCAGCAGCAATGAGAAGAAGCCGAGCAGAAGAATCTCTGATAAACCTACTCCGGAAGTTGGGATTTCTGTCCAAGTTGAAAATTCTACTAAAACTTGTAAACAGCAATGTGTACTTGGTTTAGTATCTGAATCTAACGGAGCAAAGTTGAGAAGGAAGAAGAAGAAGAAAAACGTTAAGAATGTAGAACATGAATGCAGCTCAGAAGAATCGAGCCCAATATCAGTTCTTGATTTTGATCAATTCCTTCTGGATCTTGAATTTCCCACATCAGGTTAGTGCCCAATCCTCATAAATTTTTATTTACTCTTTTCCTATTTGGCATCAACTACCAGTTTAACTTCAGTTGTGTCCTAATACAAAATGATTTCTGGCAGAGCTAGATTCAGATGAAGTGGAGTCAAATCCAAGAAGGAAATTGTCACCGGAGCCTGAATATTATGAGTGGCAATCTCGACGACGTAACGACAACAATTTGATCACTCCTGATGATCGGAAGACTATGAAAACTGATGTCAAATGTGTTGGATCAGGAAACAGAGATGCCGACAATCAAAGTTACTTAGAAATGTGTGAACAAATCGGCAAGATGACTGAAGCTGACATGGTAGAAGAATCAAATTGGATACACAGAAGTAACATTCTGAAGCATAAAGATTTTGCAGACACATGCGCAGATTTTGGTTCACAGATCCTTGATCAAACGTTAGATGAGTTGGTACATCAACTTATTGAACTTTTTATTTGACAACTTCAACATGTAAGAGTAAGATTCCATTACCAACCACTGTAAATTATATCATAAGCGTTACTGATAGGAACAGCTTTTTAACCCATTTTCTTGAATTCTTTTTCTTGTTTTAACTGTAAGATCACCCACCAGCAAAATTCGAACCATTAGAACAAGTGAGCTCACATTCGTGTACTGGGTATAATGCAAATGACTTCTTTTAAAAGCACTTCTTCACCAAGCTTTAGCAGCCAAACTTAGCTTTCGTTGGTAATTAAATATGTATATATATACATATAAGTTATATTATTAAATACAGACGGTCCGTTTCATTGCTAGAACTAAAGTTATTATAGATTCAATCAACGAAGCAACCATATTTTATTGCTATTGTATTTGAACAAGACAATTTTTTTCTTCTCTTTATGATCAAGAAATGGTTGTTCACATGGATTCATATGTTCAGACTTGACTAGGCCTAAGTCGCAAACCTGAAAGAGTGCTACATATTATATATTTAGCAAGCAACATCACACAAATTAAAAAGAATTTTATCATCCATTCAGATATCAGCCTAGAAAAGCTGGCAGGCGGCAGCAGCCGTCGTGGGTAGAGCCATGGTTATTGTTTTCCATTTCTTCAGTACCAAAAAACAGATGGTGACAATCGTCCAAATGATAGGCCAGTCTTGTTAGTCGTAGTGGTGATGCCACTAAAATTTACTCAACAACAAAAGTTGAGTAAAAAGAAAAACAAAATAAGTTAAAAAAGATCAGCAAGGATGACTTTTTTTTCCTGAGTGCTCATCAATCTTCCAAGTGGAGAAGAGAATCATGGGATCCATGAATCTTACCCACAACTTTTGCATGCCTAATGCAAGTAAAATATGCAGGACCCAAATACGACAATGGGGTATGACAGTCAAAAAGAAGATTAAGAAAAGTAAAGAAGCAAGTAATAGGGAATCATATTGGAACTTCCAATTACCATTCAATCTGACATGCGTAAGATCTTGAGCTTCCAACCCCAGCTGCTTCAGAATTCCGTAGTTGAATGAATATACAACAAAGGTTAACTCAATTCTTTCTTCAAGAATATAAAAAGCATCAGTGATGATTGAATGATCAACACAGAAAGAAAGAAAGATGGACACTATAATATGAAACTGTTTTTTTATCATTATTTAACTTGTAAAGATCGTAACACATGATAATATAAAACAAAAGATCAGTCTGCTCTCATCCCCTTTTTGCAAATTGAAATAAGTGAAGTCAGGCAGTTTGAAATAATCTATGCCTCTCTACTCTCATCAGCAAAAAGAATCTTGCTTTTTCATATCTTTCTACCTGAGATGAATATGAAAACTCCAACAAAAACGAGGAACAAAACACAAGGAAAATAAGTAAACTATTATCCTTAACCTAATAAGTCATGAGCAGAACCTTGGCATCCTGCTCAACTTGTTTTCTCCATTGGGATATATATATATATATATATATATATATATTTCTTTTTCTCAATCTCCTTCCACTTACAGACATGAATATTAATAATAAAAAAAAATGGCAAAAACTAGTTATCGGTTAAATTTAGAGAGCAATATAGGTGCTAATTTTGATATTAAGCTACCATCTGCTCCTGCTCCACCCAAACTGGGATCATCTCTGAACTCGAAGTGTTAAGATGACACTGCTGCTGCTCCTCCTCAAAGCCAAATTGACCAGATTTAGAAGGGGTATCCTTCACTAGAGACTGAACCCAAGACACATCTGGCTCATCGGCAGTTTGTGGCATTGAGGCTGTTGCCACACTGTTGTTATTGCTTCTAATACCAAAAGATGCAGATTTTCGCAGCTTGTTCAGCTCCTCTCGCTGGATGCCCCAGTCCAATTTACCATCAGGGGAACCCCAATCAGAAAGATTAGATGGAATTACAGTTGTTGAAAAAGCTGGCGAAGAAAACCCAGAATGATGATTCTCAGCAGTTCGCTCAATGAAGCTCCGACTTCGCTTGGCAAAAGCAGCTGATCTTGAACTTAAAACAGCAGCTGCAGAGGCCCCAGAGGGATCAAGCCCAAAGGATTGAGATGCCCTCACAGGAGAGAAAGATGCAGGGTAGCTAGCACGTAGCTGCCGGTTCATGTTCTGTCGCATCTGCATGCCAGTAGGAGACTGCAACTGCAATGCCACGTTATCCACAGACAGTCCTTGCAATTGAAGCAAAAGCGTAGGATCGAGAGATCCAAAACTATCATCGAGGTTAGTTGGCTTCACTCCCCCAAGCCTATTCAATTCCCCAGTTCGATCAGCAGAGGAAGAAAAGGGTCGTGCAGCAGACAAGGAATTGGCCCAGCTAGATGGTGATGATAGACCAGATATCTCATCAATCAATTGTTGCTGCCGACGTTGATCCTCTAGCCCAAGTAATTCCATATCATAATCCCTATCTCTAGCATTAACTAAAGATTTCAGCCTGCTACCAGAAAGCTGCAATGTGGGAGGTACAACATTAGACTGCCACATGGTCCCACCCATAGGACATGAGGCCCCAGAGGGAGTCAACGGAGGTGTTGATGTAGGTGGTATCAGAGCTGATGGAGAACCAAGAGCAAGTGGACTTATTGACAACATGTCCAGTGAAGAGCCATTCGCCGAGTACGATCTCGGGGAAGGCACTGCCGAACCTGTTGAGGCATACAAGGGACGAAGTTCTTCAGGCTTGTGTGCAAAGAAACACACCCTTCTGTTACAGTTAGTCTCGTCCTTGCATAGACGGGTCCGATACTGGGCAGGGTGGAGCCAGCACTCAAAGATACCGTGTGCATATTCACAGCCATCGCCCTGCCGACATGAACCTTTTCGGAACTCAGGACATGGGACACAGCTATAATGGTATTTCCTTGGATCACGACGCCTAGCATTCTCCCCAGGATGAACAAATGGGCACTCTGTCCAGTCATGCGAGTAAGCCCTTGAACAAGGCTTGACCTTGAAAGTATACATCCGAAACTCATCTGTCCCATATATCCCATTCTTGATATCTGGCAGAGTAAGATCTATAGGGTACTCTTTCTTCTCAGCTCCATCTTTTGCAGCCCGAGGTGTCAAAAGCTCTGGCTGTTCTAACCCCTCTATTTTATGAACCACTTTATCGCACAAACCATCTATTTCTCCCACACAACCACTACCTTTCAACATAGCCTCTAAAACTTTCTTCCTCGAATTGAAACCCAAAGTACAACCTTTGGCAATCAAATCAGCAGGTCGGTTCCCATAAGCATCAACTGAATTGACATCAGCAGAAGCATTAAGCAAGAGCTTAACGACTTCAGCTGAATTAGCAGAGCCACCAGAGGTAGCACAGTGCAGTGCCATGACCCCATCTGAACCACAAGCTCTATTAACATCAACACGACCAGATTTAATAATATAACTAACCACATCTTTGCTTCCAAACATAGCAGCAATCATAAGGGGTGTTCTTTCTTCAAAGCCCATACCTTTTGAACCAATTCTCCTACCGTACCACAAACCTGGCTCATCAATATCATGACCCTCCTCTTCAATTGCAGTTTTAAAACCAACTAAATTATCTGAGGCGGTCAATTCAAACAAAATTGAAAAATTATAGCATGATCCATCTTGCTTCTGCGAATCAGTTTCCATGATGAAACCAGTCTGTGTTGGTTTCCTTTTTGAACCACTGCACATGGAGACCTCTCTCTTCTCAGACCTCCGAGCTAAAGAATTTCCTTTCTGCAAAACTATAACAGATACCATAATCACAATCACAAGTGCTACAACAAGACTGACAAACATGGAACACCAACATGAGCATGCAAGGCAAGAATTATATTGCAAACAGAAAACAAAAATTTTAGGGGAAAAAAAAGGAGTAACAGGAACTGATATAATTAACAAAGAGATGGACAGAGAAAATCCAAATGTACAATTAAAACTTAAAATCATACGAAAACTAAAATTAAACCATGTTTTCCATGAATCGAAACTGGAGGTAAATTAACCATCTTTAACTAACCATAGAAGATAATGAGTTATCCACAGAAAAAACACCTAAACTGAAACCGAAATACGTTACAATCTTAACAAAAATAACTACACAAACAACATGACATACCCTCTTATTTGGTTCTCACAGACAAAACTAAACCCAACTCCCACAACTGTTGCTGTCTTAAGTTCCAAAAATAGTACTGTAAACATCCCCACAACTCAAAATCCTTACATTTTTCTCATCAAACAAACAGAAATAAGTCGTCGTCATCTCAAAGAGCTTACCTTTCAGTTGAAGGAAAAAAAAACAGAGCCTGGAGCAAAAACCAAATCAGTTAACTTGGCTTTCCACGTCTTACACTCGATCTTCAATGCCCTTAAACAATGTCCACCGAGCTATTAAAAGAGAAGAGAAGCAAAGAAAGACTTTTGTTTCAGCGATTGGTCTACTTTTTATGCGTTCTGTTGGGTCAAAATGGCCAGCCTAAGAACCAATGCTATCACTGTAATTTTTCCCTAAATTGTCGGAGAGAAATGCAAATGCAAATGCAAATGCAAATTGAGAATCCTGAAAAATGAAATAAAATAAAAATTAACTCATAAATGGCGGGGTCCACTTCTTTTTTAATATCTAACCATCTTCGAGTGACAAACTGACACGTGTAACGAACCAAATAGAGCCGGCCTCGCCAAAAGGTGACCGCATCGACATTTCGGATTTATCACGCTTTACGCATCTTTAGCTTTTGGCGCCATGCACCGTCAGCATCTTTTTAATTGGCTGAACTAAAGTGACTGGACTGTCATAGAAATTTACACAACAAACGAATATTTGAATATGACAGGGCGACACGTAACCACATTGGTAGTGACAACAAATTTATCAGAACGAGTAGTTCGGTTCGTGGAAGAATTTTCTCGAAGCCGCCGAGAACATTTTCGATGGTTTCTGGACTTTTCAGTTTAAACCCACGAGACGAGATTTTGCGAAAATCAACCAAGACAAAAGGACGGTCAATTTAAAATCATCTAATCAACGGGCCTCGCTGATCTGATGGTACAATTTAACAGTCCAGGTAACGGTTCAGATTGCGCTAATTCGTCAAGCATAGAGGGCCCCAGCGAACATTAAAAAAACAAAATTTAGATTTGACACCAGATACAGATCATGAGATGTCAATATCATATCAGGCTGCGTATGATTGACGTAGAGTCGTAGCGCGTGATCATTCGCACCCGTTAGTGTGCTTGGTAATATATTTTATTAAAAAAAAATATATTTTTTCCAATAATTGATCATTCGTATTAACATTCATTCACGTGTTGTAATTCAATAACTGCGTTCAAAATTAGCACACAAGAAGATTTGTAATTAATCAATAATTGTAAAATATTTTAATATTTTGCACATTGATACCCAACACAAATTTCTTTGCTCTTTGATATGAATTTTTGAGTTTTTAAAAATATATATATATTTTTTTATTATATGTTAATTGCAAAAGGTTAAGAAAAAACGAGACAAATTTCTTTAATATTCTCGAATAGAAGATGGTTTTATCTAAATTTATTTTTTGGTCTATTTAGTAAAATTAAAAATAGCGTGGTTATTTTTATAAAAGAATTTATAGATAAATATATATATTTAAATTGAAATCCAAGCGTGGCTTTGTACCAACTCTGAAAAAGTTAAAGAAAATGGCACTGGGCCTGTCTCAGTACCAGCTAAAAATAAAATATTTGGGCCGTGGCCAAGGCCCTTGAGTCCATAGGAAGGCACTGCAAAACTCCCTCCCGCCAAAAATGCATTCACTGGGTTGTTACTTTTCAGTTACTGGTCATATTTGTTGTTTTTCCCGCCAAAATGGTTTAGCTGTTGAATTGGAGACAGCAGGCTAGTTTGTGCCCACGAAAGCAATTTAACATTATGCATTCATTAACAACGCTGAATACAACAGAGAAACACTACCCCCAAAGAAACTCAGCCAAGCAATGCTTTAGGATGCTACAAGCTTTTTATGATAAAGAAGTAAATTATACAGTTAAATACCAAAAATAAATAAATAAATAAATACAACAACCCAGTTACACATTAACTATTGTAGGAAGGCAAATTCCAGGAGCTTGCTCTTCAATCAAAACACCTTCACAACAAACTAGTTTCACAACAGACTCAGGGGTGAGATGGTGTTTCTGATGCACTTCGTTGAAGCTTTTGCCCAGAACCTTCTCAACCCAATCCTCTATTGCTCTTTTCCTGTCAGATAACCAAGCAGCTGCAAGTAGCTGTACCATCACTTCGTGATCAATCTCAAGGAGTGCCTCAAATCCTAATGTTCTCTGGAATAGTAGTCTGATCTCCTTCACAATTTTCTCAGCAAGAGCATCGAAATTCAATGGCTTAAAAGACACCTTTTCGTCTACTTGATCAAAGAAATTTTCAAGCCAAGTTCCCATATCTTCAGAGATGGAATCACTGTCATAGTTTCCCGAGTTGAAGTCCACTTCTGCCTCGTCAGCTGGAAGGTTAAGATCTAGATAGGATTTCGATGAGTTGTGACCCTGTTTCTGTGACTTTGTTGGAGAGTCACTGGCGTCAATTAGCTTTCTTTTCTTCCTGGACTCTGTATTTGAATTTTCCTTCATTGGTTTAACCTTCACATTCATGTCCCTATTTCTGCTGACATCCCCAAAACTATGACCAACTAGCATTTGCATTTGCCAGCTTTTGGCACCAAGTACACTTTCCTCAGAAAATTTGATAGGCCCCATCTCTGAAAGTACACTATTATTACCTTTCACAATCGCGGATGTTGTCACAAAAATCACATTGTTGATGCCGATTTCTCTGCCATGCGAGTCAGGAAATTTACCAGTTCTGATGGCCTGGGATAAGCTTTTTTGAACAACGAGATCAGCCTTATCCACACCTTTGATAAAGACAACTGAACAAGGTTTCTTCCTCAACTCCCCAGCAATGTAGTCAACAAGATGTTTTGCCCGAAACTTGTTATCACAAATATCAATATTTTGGCAGTCAAAGATGGAGTTTGAATAACTAGTTCCATGTTGAGAACTCAAATCAACAGAGATTAAGTTTTCCTGGTTGCCACACATTACATCAGCAAGAGCTGAAGCAATCTTTCTCTTTCCAACTTTGTCAGGTCCAAGGAGAGTAAGCCAAATCCCTCCATTACAATTTGACCCATGCTGCCTTCCACTTCCGCTTCGCCAGAGTGTTACAGCCTCACTGATAGCGGATATTGCTTCATCCTGCCAGCCAACCTTTTCAGAAAGAGCTTTCCTAAGTTTCTTGTAATCTCTTGGATCAGAGGGTTTCCCTTTATAAGGACCAGAGAAGGAAGAAGATTGGGTGACATGGCGTGAGGTATTCTCACTAACTGCATCAACCTCAGCAGAAATAGATTCTGATAAGCGTTTAAGATGCTCTTGAGATTTTGGAGTGTCTGCCTCCTGCCTGGTTGTTGCGTAGATTGTTTGCAACCCCAAATCTGTGGTTACTGAAGTGAGGGAAGAATATGAAGTGTGCTCAGCAGTCTTGGTCAGGTCGGGCAGAGGAGAAATCTTTTGACCAGGACTCGCACTAGAACACCGACCTCGATTGAAGAATGGATTTTTACTGCTACTTGCTTCGGCTGCTGCTTTGCTATCTGCGATAGATTGAAAGATTGGGTCTTGGGAACTCAACTGGTAAAGATCTAATTTGGGCAACAGTTGATTTTTATGAAGACTCTGGCAGACATCATTCCATTTCTTTTGCAGCTCCATAATTTTAGCAGTCAATGCCTTTCTATCATCCTTAGCCTGCAACAAATGATGAAGCACATTCTTACATAAACATTTACAATTTGGTAAATGGAATACAGCTGATAGATGAATGTTGAATTCGCTAATGGAAAACATAGGTAGACAATGCTTGTGTATGAGCGCAGGTGCGCGCCAGCTGAGTCAATCAAAGATTCCAAAATTTGAAGAAGTAACACACCTTTGCCACTTCAACACCCTTGCCAGCATCAAGTTCTGTCATCCGTAACCAGGAAGGTAAGTTTTCTGGGTGCTGATCAGCAACTGAGACAGTTGATTCTAACTTCAAAATAGCTACAACTTCTTGTTCAAACTTCTCTGTGCAAAGGTAACAAGCGCTAAATTCCTTGTCACTTGTCACGGGGTTTTTTAAATCGGGTAGTGAAGAGAAGAGCCCGCCAAATGGAACAGGTGACCCAATTAAGCTGTAAATATATCACGAGCATAGAACAGTAAGACCCACTGATCAGAAAACAGTCAGAAGCTAACTAGTAGTCACAACATCTACTGATGCAATAGATAAAAACATTGTGGAAAGGCGCTAGACGCTTACATACAAAATTGGAAAATCTAGAAGAGTACAAGTACATGCCTTTGATGCCTCTTCCAGATTACTGGAAACCATACTTACAGCAAGTACAACCGTACATGTAGCTTTTATCTTTATGATGCCAACAATGTTAAATCTTAATGGCCGCCAATCATCCACCAGATCACATAGAAAACAGTTTTTCTTTTTCCGAAAGTCTTAAAAGCCTTTATATTCTCTTTTCATGAGCCGCAAGCATAAAACACGAGGAATGCAAAGCTCACTTCCTTGGAAATTGAAATTCATTACAAAATAAGATAATTAAAACAAATGAAATACTTGAATAAAGAAAGAACACTCATTTTTAAACACATACAACACAAACAAAAACAAAAAGACACGCCATTAAACAAATGGGAAACATTAAAAAAAATGAACTTTCTACTTCACACAATATCAAAAATTCACTCCGGAAAAATATTAAGCAATATAAACAAGAAATTGAAAAAGGTGTACCTGGATTTGAAGTTAGCAGGCAACAAATGAATATCCCAATCCTTGTCTACACCAGGAAACTTTGTTAGAAACTTTAAATAAATATCATAACACGCTGCAGCTCCAATCAACCATAGTTTTTTAGCATTCGTCTTCAACAAACTAGTTAATTTGAGCACCACAAAAGTCGCAGCTTGACTTAAAACATGATCAGCAACCAAGTTCTTCAAATCACCAAAAATAACAGCAACGCCCGGTCCTAAACATCGCTCCAAAACTATCTCCACCTCCTTAAACTTGAGCATTATCATCTCTAAACTTCCTTTCTCAACTACAAACTCATTTATCTCTTTTTGAAGACAAATTATATCCAACCCATCTATTTCTCTAGGGAAAACACTGACTTTTCCACTGTTTACTTTATCAAGAAAACCCTTTAAAGCATGATTGCCACAAGCCCCAACAAGCAATGGGTTTTTGCCGTTCTTGTCATTTCTTCTCACAAGCACTTCACCAATTCTCCGACAACTCTCATCAGCATCTTCCTGCATAAAAGGTACTTTCGCCCCAAACAGGTCCGGCGAATCCATCAAGTTGCAAAGGAAAATGGGCGGGCAACGTGAACTTGGAAGCCTAGGGGGACGAATTCGAGCAACCCGGGGCTGAATAATATCTAGTTTTACTTGAGTGCTACCATAACCAGCTTCAGTGAAAACACGATTCACCAAAGGATCGTCGAACATAGCTATAATAAGATATTTTAACTCGACCTTCAAGAGCGTCGCCGCTTGCTGGTTACAGTGTATCTGCTGCATATGATAATTATCCAGGTCCCTCCTCTGATGCCCATGCGACCGTTTGATTGCCGCCATCAGCGAATTCGATATCGGCGGGTCCGCGTCGGACTTCAACGTGGCCATGCGGTCGAGTGCGATTCCCAAGCTAAGGTCCAGCGCGCGATACATAAGACGCGAAGTGTACGAGTCGGGTCCATAGTTGATGCAGACATCTCGCAGAATAGACGAAGGTAAAGCTAGGAAGGCATAAATCGTGTGAAGCGAAGTCGTCTGGACGTGACTACGTCGACGCGCCACCGCGATAGCGTCTCTCATCGCACGCGCCGCCTCCTCGTTCAAGCATTGTAGTGCCTCTTCAACCGACACCGGCATCGGCATCGACCGGAAGGATTTAATAATTTAATACAAACACAAACACGTGTTCATATACCAAAAATATATTTTTGTACAATCCTTGTTGTTTTTCCTATACATATAGTCTTGGTTTGTCTGGAACTGGAAGGAACTCGCAAAACAGGAACAGCGTTTACCTGAGATACTCTTAAAATTATTAAATATGGAGAGGGAGATTGGCTGGTGGGTCATGGCTGGTTTTTTTTTGGTGGTGGGTTCTACTCTCGTTGGCTATTGAACGAGCATATGGAGGCTATAGATTCTCTTTTCTCCATGAAATCCTTCGTTTTAGAAAAAGAAAACCTATATACAAAAGAGAAGCAAAAGAAGCAAATGGAGAAGCTAAAGAAAGACGACAGAGGAGTCACTGTCGTAAGTTTCAACTGTTCCCGAAAAAAAATAAAATCAAAGAAAAAAAAAGAGGTGGGTATGTGATAAGATGATGGAAGACGAAGAAGAAAGAAGGCAGTAGATACGCCACGCCACACATTTGCTTTGGGTTGCTTTGCTTCGCCTCCATACCATATCCCTGTCATAAAAAAAGGAAGGAAAAGGATTCTTATTGCGACGTGCTTGGAACACAAATCAAGCCGTACCTGCCAATTTTTGACACCTGCCAAATCCGCACTGACTGAAAATTTTCGAATTTATATTAATATAAAATAGAATATTTTTAAAATAATAAATATAATTAATTATTTAAATAATTATAATATATTAAATTATTTATTTTTATTTTATATTTTAAAATAATTTAATTACATCTATCATATTTTTTAAATTATTTAATCATATATAAAAAAATAAATTAATTAATATTTATTTATAAAATATTATAATTAATTAATTATATAAAATTATAATTTTTAATATAATATAATTTATTATAAAAATAATATAATAATTCCAATTATCAAATCCAGGCACCAACCGAAATTCAAAGACTCAGCAGCGTGCGTATACCCACCCACCCCATCTCTGATTAATAAGGGAATTAATTGCCTTACTGGCATCGGCCTGCTTCAAACACTGGCGTCTCTAACAGTATCATCCTACTACGATTGGTGGGTTTTTGAAGTCTCGTAAGATTTGTAACCCCAACCCTGGTGTTTCCACTAGAAAACAAAGTCATAATTGGTGACACGACACGGGCTTTTGACATTAATCAGAGATGGGGTCGCTTTCTTTGTCTGCATTTCTCGTCCATCAAACAGTATATATTATTTTATTGTTTATGACTGAGGAACAGTATATACATATTAAATACGAGTATTCATGATTTGAAAGTGCTAAGTGCTTGTCCACAATCACATGGTCAACTTGCAACAGAAATATTATTAATTTTTTATTAAATTAAAAATATAAATATAATATTCATTTATTTAAATAAATTATTTAAAATATAAATTAAGCAGTAATACTAAAAATATCAATTAAAACTGCAAATATGTGAATTTTGAATATACAAATAAAACAATATCTAGTACCTGTGATTATAAATCTTTAATTGTAACATGCATGGATGGATTGGTGTAGAAGCCTGCCTATGCCTAATCGAAGATAGAATAACATCATGATTGGTAATTATTTTGGTCAATCAAAATCAGAATTGGGTTGACCTCTTTTTTTTAATCTCTCTCTTCTATAATAATGGTTGGTTGGTTGGATAGATATGGATCCTGAGGCTGATCTTGC
Organism: Xylocarpus granatum; assembly: GCA_019650275.1. Lineage (NCBI taxonomy): Eukaryota > Viridiplantae > Streptophyta > Magnoliopsida > Sapindales > Meliaceae > Xylocarpus > Xylocarpus granatum. Next base: position 5,414 of record BNST01002490.1, on the reverse strand, counting down.
GTCGCTTTCGTATACCTGACAATTACCAAAGGTCCCAAAAGCGACAATCTCTCTTCGGATTTACATCGAACAACTTGCATGCATGCATGCCTCATAACTTCCAAATCCTCCCCCCGCCGTCGCCCCCACCAATCGTCAAATGGGTTTCTTACACGCGTCACGATAGCGGATAAAATTGACAAAAAATAGAAAAGGAAGGAATTGAGTGCGAGTGATAAAACTGAATCTCGCTTTACGAAGGTTTATTGCTGGAATTGGAGTGATGGTATTTGTTCCGTGCACACAGGCAAATTGCAAAAGCAGGCACGAATGCACTTGCCCGACCAGAGAACAATCAATCTAGGGAGCAGGTTTTTCAAGTTATGCCAAAAGTCTACACTTGGCTCCTCTCATAGTTTCAAACGAGACTACCCAGAGACACGGACTCATACCCATTTAACTAAAAATAAAATTGCTCTCCCTCATGCTTTACTGATCTTCTCAATCCAGCTTTTCGGTTGAAATCTACTTGGCTTGCTTTTCTCTGTGTTTGCTTTTTGAGATTCCATTATCCGGAAAATAATTCATTTGTCAACTTTATTTATTATCCTCGAGTCAATATCCACTCTCAGGAGCAAGCGCGCATGCATTTATAACTAAGAATATGTCCAAATTAAAGCATAATGCCTAGTGGTATTTTGATTCGATGTGACGCGACCACCAAAGGCCAACACAATGTTTGGATTAAATTGCAATGTTTTCGAAATTTTAAAATATAATTATTTTTATTATATCGTTATAATAATATTATTTAATTAATATTTTTTTAAAAATAATAATTAATTAATTTTATTTTTAAAATTATTTTATTAATAAATATAATCGTAGTAGTACTTTAACACTCTCTGCCATGATTAACATGACTGAAAACTACTGTTTGGCAACTGGCATTGCCTAATTCCATTATATCCTTGCCAAGTATTAGATCCTACTTCAAGGTTTGGGTCCGTATAAATTTGGTCAAGGGCCAGACCTAGGCCCAATAACCACTTCGCCCGTCCCCTGGCAAGCAAACAAAACCCTAACCCTAAATCTGACAGTTTCAGATTTCTAAGGACTCGCTTTGCAGGTGGTTTAGTTGAAATTTCTTTAGGTAGATTCCACTTCATTCTTAATTTTTCTTGTTATACGGTCATGTAATAAGATTTGTGTGTGTAAAAGTAAAAGTTTATACTTTCTATAGCAGAGATGAAACTCTTTCGATTCGCTTTTCGATCGGTTAACACTAGCATATCGCATCCGTTTGGCCGCTCCAATATAACGAGAACTCTGTCTACAAACCCATTTTCAGGTATTACGTGCGTTAACTGCATTCAATTTCTACTAATACAGTTTGTTTACTTGAGAGCTTCGTGTCAAACTTGTTTAAATAGGTAATGGAAGTGAAAACAATCAGAATAATGGCACATTTGAGTCTGCGGATGAATTTGAGCGCCGGATATTTGGAGGCAGTTCCGGAAATGGTTTGAATTCAGATTCTTTCTTTCAGAAGCTGGACAGGCTGGAGAAGGCCAGGAATAGGCCTGGTGGGTTGGGTAATGGGTATGGGAATGGGAATGGAAGAGGGAGTGATTCGCCGATTTTGGATGGTTTGGATGATAGTTTTGACACACTCTCAGATGGATTGGATGGTAAGCTACAGAAAGCGGCTACGTATTTTGAGTTTGACGAAGAAGAAGTAGAGAAAGATGGTTATGCCTTTAGGCCTGATGTTAGTTTTAGGACCGGAATGACTTACGAAGTTAAGGTATGTAAAGTGCAGTGCGTGTGCAGTTTTGTGTTTGATTTACTTGGTTTTGTTGTCATAAGTTTTATAGCGTCTCTTCTACATGAAATTGTAAAATCGGTTATGTGGGTGGAATGTTATCCGCGCCTAGTTCAGTGAAAAGGAAAAAAAAAGTTGTTGGTAAATTGCTTTTTCGAAGTTTAGGGAGGTTCTTGGCGGCCTGGATACTTTTTTGGGCAAAGAAGTAGCAAATGCTAATACATAATTAGAATAATGCCAAAATGCTAAGTCTACTTGTTATTTTCATTGTTATATTCACAGAGTGATAATAGGAATTTTCTTATTTGACTCTCCATTTAGACTGCTTATGAAATTGCGAAGTGGCAGGACAAATGGCAGGTAGTAGTCGCGGTGCCACGGGTCCGGGGGGTTGAACCACTGGACGGGTAAAACGTTGGGGAGTGAAAGGCCGGGGTCGGCTCCGTGGAGGGGAGAAGTCATGAAGGAATACTTGGAACATGGGGGAGGATCGACAATCGTCCGCATGGGAACGGTTCGGACTGCGTGGCCGGATATTGCGACGGGATAGTGGGAAATCAGGGGATAGTAAGGTTCAACGTGTGAAGGGGGCCAGGAAAGGGCAGGGAACGGCAGAAGGGGACTATATCGGATCACGCAGGATAAATATCCGAACAGGACCGGGTGTTAGGTGGATTCGCTTCGGTCCTGCTGTTCTCGGGGGGGGCGGTTCGCGTCTCGTCGGGTAGTGATAGCATGACGTGGTGGAGGGCGTGGGATAGGTCTAGGCGGTTGGAAACCCACTCCGAAATGCGGTGGGACCGAAGTCCTGCCTCGGCCCGCGGGCACACTACGCCGTCAAAAAATTTAACGATTACGGAAATGCCGCAGACGCGGCTGGAAGGGGGGAGTTGACTAGAGGTCAGGGTGTGATGACCAGTTAAGCAGCTGACGACGGGTTTGACCATGGCTTTACTTCGGGACCCCCCCCCCCTCCGTTCCTTTTGCAAGTCACCTCGGTCTGTCTGGCGGCTAGGGGGTTCCAGGCCTAACTAGGGATGGCTCGGCCTGGGGCGTCTGCTCCGGTGTACCCAGCCCCGCGAGGCCCCTGTCTGAAGGGAGGCAGGCTTACCGCGAGCCTACTCAGTTACTCCAGCGCCAGGAGGGGTGTGTGCCCACCCCACTTGCGTCGAACTTGTGGAACGTTACGCCCCCCGGGTTCCGTGCCGGTTACGGGCCCCCACTGTAATCCCCCCCCCTCCCCCCTCCTCGGGGGCCCGGCGGACAGCCAGTCCTCAATTCGTGCGTGTCGGCTTTGCAGGTCGTTGTTGTCCAGGTTGTCATCGGAACAGGTTTATGAAGAGTTCTGACCCTGATGTGGAATGACTGCAGTCATTCCCCGGTTGGCCCAGAACCTATAACTAAAGTTTCCACCTCGAGCAAGGCAATCATTCGCTAGACCCTTGGAAATCATCTTACTCTCGCTAGTATCTTAAGCCGCGCTAAAAGCATGCCGAATAGTAGTTATCGAGCTCCCGATTGATATTCTGAACGTTTGGGATTGCTCGGGCATAAGCAAGCGCCGGGAACATAAGGAAATTTATATGTACATATTGGAGTTTTTGTTCGGCCTGTCTGGGAGTTTGCCCCCCCCCCTACGGGAACCATATTTCAATAAGTTTCTCCCCATGTATTCAGTATTAAATGGTTGAGGCAAGACAATTTGTTACGATACACAAGATAAGAAAGTGGAGCCTCCAATGTTTTTGGTATGTACTTTTCTTAATGACTAAGAGAATGTTTTGGACCTAAGGAAGCTAGAGATGGAGGAGCCAGGTATGTATGCTGAGAAGAGGCGTCTGACACAGAGATGGTACTGACAAGACTGGAATACTCTGCATAAGAAATTGGGGAAGCAAGGGCCCACGGGGCCCAAACATGTGACACACAGTAAGAAGTTAGACAAGGCAATTAATGAGTCAGATTGTTGAAAATTCAACTATCCCTGCAGATACAGAGGTTAACAAGGTTGGTAGCATTGCAGATTAGATACTGTATGATATACACCATTTTGTTGTAGCTGATCGACTCCAATTAGTGTTAACTGGTACGAAGCCCTATTGTATTGTATGATGTATTTCCCCTGGGATGATGCTGGATTACTGGCCTACTCGAGTTTTGAATTAGTGTACCTCCTGTATTGTAATAAACTTGCCTGAACACTTACTTTCTCAGCAATCAGGCTGGTGGATTTGATGTCTGTACAATCAAAGTAAGTTCCTGACGGACGTAAACAATTCTACTCGAGGACATGAGTTATCTTGACAAGTTATCATCTTGGATGGTGTTTGCAGTTTGTTTTTGACTAATCAAAATTATAAAATAAAAAAAAAAAAAAAAAAATATTTTTTATTTTTTTTTTTGTCGTAGTAAACACGAACACACACCATCCCTTATCTCGCTAGAGTTGCTACGTTTACAGGCCCTGCAATGGCGGCTAGCTAGTTTAGTCTCGTCCTCAAAGATGACACCCATAATCGTTTCCTGAAACCCGCTTAATGAACGTGATTTACGACGAGGATTAGCTCCTGGACTTGTGACGTAGCTGCCCCGATTTGGAACGGTTGCACTTAAAAGGAATAATAAAGATTTCTGTAAGTCCTTGTTATTACGGATAATGACATCAACGAACTTTGAAAATCCATTATATCCATCGCTTCTAGACAGGTTGTGTTGTTACAAACTTTTATTGATAAAACACAGATGAATCGGTGATTATGTACATCAAAAGTTGTCAAAAATTAATTTTAATCATTTCAATAATAAATAGAAATTGGGCAACTAGATAAGTCTGAACTTCAAGTGGTGAAAAAAAAAGTGAGCAATGAGCAATAACAGCAATGAGATAAATGTTAATGTAAGTTAGGTCCAAAAGGCTAAGGTTTTAAATTAAATGGTAAAACCATATTAATTTATGTAACCATAATTTCAACCAATTTACAGTCTCACCCACAGCTTTAAGAAATATTAATGAATCCATGATCCAACACGAGTCCATGTCGGTAGCTAAAAGCACGCTGCCCAGGTGGGTCTCCACACAATCACATTTGCCACACGTGCTAAACAGTTGTTGGATCGTAAAAAGTTAAGGACAAGCGGCACTTCAGTAGCCAGTGTCGGACAAATCAATCATAAAAAAGAAGATTCCGTGTTACTCGCCCTAAATTCTGCGCGGGAACAAGTAGGGGCATGGACGCCACAATTCCGAAACCCCGACCTAACCCTTCTTATAAACCTCCCACAATTTTATTTATTAACTTATCTGTTATGTCACTTTCAAAACTTAATCACTCTTTTCCCCCCCCATTACCCCTCTTTCCCCCTACTTTCCTCTCTTCTTCCTCCCTCCCCTCTCTCTCTCCCTCCTATTTTTCCCTTCTCTTCTCTTCCCTCTCTCCTCTCCTCCTCCCCCCACCCCTCTCTCTTCCCCCTCTCACCCCCCCTCTCCCCACCTCCTCCCCCTCCCCTCCCTCCCCTTCCTCCCTTCCCTCCTCCTTTTCCCCTCTTCTTGCCTCCTCATTTCCCTTCTCCTTCTTCTTTCTCCTTCCCTTCCCCCCCCCCCCCCCCCCCC
>BNST01002488.1:0-33304 GCA_019650275.1 Xylocarpus granatum | reverse complement strand
TTGGTTTCGTTGATTAATGGGATGGCATGGTCGTAATGTCTTGACAAGTTATCTCATGACAACTCTTAAAAGATAACCAAAAACGTAAACAAGAATATAAGCAAGAATGCTAACTTTGATTCTTGATTATTGAATGAGAAAATAACAAAATTCGGAGCATATCTCCTCTCACAAATAATGGGCTGTATTTATAATTCTAAGATAGTCGTATCCTAATGTAACTAGTACTTAGGTTCCTTGTCCACTTAGGATATGTTTTCCTAAGTCAACAAGCTTTTCTAAGTCAACTAAAACATTATCAAGATAGACCTTATCCCACTGTTTCCTAATCCTACTAGGATTCTTGGTCTTTCTTGAATTTCTACTAAGACTAGAATTCCTACTTTGACTAATTGTTTCTGTCCTTATCTTATCTCATCTCCTACATCTGCTGAACTTCTTCTTGTCGTTTCCTTCTAGGATTAGGACTTCCATATGGCGTGTCCTTCCTCTCCAAGACTTCTCTTTGGCGTGGTCATCTTGCTGAAGTCAAACCTGCCATGACGTCCTGCTGCTGCTGGAGTTCTTCATGTGTCACTCTCCTTCTCCTGCTCGAATTGCTTCATGTGTGTCCTGCCAATCTTGGCTTTCTTCTTGGCTTGGATTTCTGCAATCAATTAGGACTAAGTCAAAACCTGGCCGTGCTTCACTGCTTGCTATGTGCAGGCTTGTTTGCACGCACATTCTGGCCTGTTTCTACCTCTCTTGCTGCTTGGCGCCTTGCGCGCATTTGCTAATGCTCCCCTTGCCTCCTAACATCCTCAACACAAATGCACCCGACGACGCTGCCGTGCCCATGGGCATGATCCAATTGCTGTCAAAAGTTTGTCTCGTGAACTGCGAATGTGCCTGACGCCACTGCCGCACCCCGCGGGATTTTTGGGTCGCTACCAGAAGTATGTCCCGTGCACTGCCAAACATGCCCAACGCCTCTACCATACCTGCGGGGATGTTCCAGTTGCTCCATGAAGTTGGTTCTGAGCACTGATGAACGTGAACAATGCCTTTGCCCAGCCCGTGGTGATTTTCCAGTCACTCCTGGAAGTTTGTCCCGCACAATGCCAAACTCGCCTGAAGCCTTTCCCGTGCCCGCTGCAATGTTCTGGTCACTCTCGGAAGTTTTGTCCGGAGCACTGCCAAAAGCATCCAACGTCTCTACTGAGCCTGTAGGGATGTTCCAGTTGAGATGTTCTGGTCACTCCAAGAAGTTCGTCCCGCACAATGCCCAACATGTCCGACGTCACTTGCCTTGGTTTAAGAAGACAACTCTTAACTTCAACCTATGCTCTTAAGCAAGGAAGACAACTCTTCACCTTGACTTAAGCCCAAGTTATCTCAAGATAACTTTTCAAAGATAACCAAAATAGAATAAACAAGAAAGGTCAAATGCCTTTGATCTTGTATTATTGAATAATAACATTAAAATTCTGAACATATCTTGTTGGCTACAAATGGGCTGTATTTATAGTATTGGACAACCTTCTCTTAATCCTACTAGTATTTGAGTTCCTTATCTACTTAGAACAAGTTTTCCTAAGTCAACAAGGTTTCCTAAGACATTTAGAATGTTATCGAGATTGACCTTATCCAAAGGTATTCTAATCTACTAGGATTCTTCGTCTTTCTTGATTGTAGAACTCTACCCAGATAGAATTCCTATCCTATCTTGTTTCCTACATCTGTTGGATTTTCTCTTTGCATATCCTTCTAGGACTAGGACTCTCAATGCGTATCCTTTTGCCCTTAGAATTCTTCTTGGCGTGGTTATCCCATTGCTACTGGAACTCATTCCTGCTGCTGGAATTCTTCTTGTCTTGGACGTCCTTCCTTAGCTAGAACTTCTCCATGCATGTGCTGCTGTGGCTGGAGTCCTTCTTGGCTTAGATGTCTTTGTTCAATTCAAACAAGTCAGATTCTGGCCGGGCTTTGCTGCTGGGCTGGATGCATGTTGTGTCCAAGCTTGTTGCGCACATGTTATGGACCGTAGCTGCCTCTCTTACTGCTTGGTGCCTCTCTTGCATCCTCCTATGCTGCTCATGTTCCCTTTGCCTCTAAGGTCCTCCAATATCTCCCTTTCTTGAAGACTCACCTTGTCCTCAAGGTGAAACTTAGGGAACTGTTGCTGGATGTTGTCATAGTCCTCCAATGTTGCTTCATCCTTTGGCGAATGACTCCACCATATAAGTACTCTCCATGCTGGCCTTCTATTGCTCCCATAGGTTATTTTGCAAAATCCTAAGGTTTCCTTCGGTTGCTGACCCAAGGTGATCTTCCCTAAAAATGTCGGGCAGTCCCTCATTCACTTGCCTCACATCTCCTATCTTCTTCCTCAACAATGAAATGTGAAACACCAGATGTAGTTTGGAGTTTAACGGCAGTCTTAGGTGATAAGCTACTGCTCCAACACGCTCTACTACCTCATATGGTTTGAAATATTTTCTATCCAATTTTGTGGTAGTTGGGCTTTCGGCCTTTATCTTCCTTCTAAGATGGATTTTAAGATAGACATAGTCACCTACCTTAAATTCTTTTTCCTTTCTTCCTTTGTTTGCTTGTCTCTTCATTTGGTCCCTTGCTTGCTCAAGCTCATTCTTGCATTTCTTCAAGATCTCATTTTGTGACTAAAGTGCGATGTCATGTATGTTGTTGTTCCCCTATGGTATAGCTTGAAATTCCTGGGGGTGACCTTCCATATTTAGCTTGGTATGGTGTCATCTTGATTGCCGCATGATAGGTAGTATTATACCACAGTTCTGCCCATGGTATGTACTCCTCCCAATTGTTTTGATGATCATGGCAAAAACACCTTAAGTACTGCTCTAGGGTTTGATTGGTTACCTCACTTTGGGCATCCATTTGTGGATGAAAGGCAGATGAGGTGACCAAGTTGCTGCTGAGCTGTGTGAAAAGCTCATTCCAAAAACTTGCTCATGAAAACAGTATCTCTATTAGACAGCATTGTCCGTGGTATGCCATGAAGTCTTACAACATTTTTGATGAACTCTTGCACTACTTCTCTTGCATGTATGGTTGCTTCAGTGGCACAAAGTGTGCACTCTTGCTGAGTCTATCCACTACAATTAATATCACCTTGTAACCCTTGCTATTGGGCATTCCCTGTGATGAAGTCCATTGTTAAGTCTTCCCAAACCTGTGTTGGTACTGGCAAAGGCTGTAAAACCCTCTTAGTCTTGCCACCTACTAGTTTGGTGCGCTGACAAACATCACATTCTCGGACTAGCTTCTTGATTTCAGCCTTAAGTCCTTCCCACCAAAAGAATAGCTTGATCCGCATGTAAGTACGAAACCATCCTGAATGTCCTCCTTCCCGTGAGTTGTGGAAGTAATTTAAGATCTTTCCCCTTAGTCCTGGTATGTTTGGTACATATACCTGCTAGTTGTGCCAAATATATCCATTCTTAAGGGTGAATTTACTAACCTTAGGGTCAAAATTCTTGATCTTCTTAGTGAGCTCTTGGCTTTGGGGATCAATCTCTATTGCCTCCTTGATTTCTGTCCATACATTCCACTCCGCTCCGCTAATGGCAGTGAGGCATGTGTCATTAGGCTCAATGCTGTCCACAGCACTTGACCTCCATTGTTTCTAGACAATGTGTCTGCCACCTTGTTTTCCTTGCCTGGTTTGTAGATTATTTCATACTCATATCCCAGCAACTTGACAAGGAACTTTTGGTGCTCCAGTGTGGTAATTTTCTACTCCATGAGGCTTCTCAAGGGTTGTTGATCCCGTAATGATCAGGAGCTTCCTCCCAAGAAGGTAAGGTCACCATGCCTTGACTGCATGGATGATGGCCAACATCTCTTTGGTGTATACTACCATTCTTTCTTCATGCACCCTAAGACTCTGCTCATGTATGCAATATGGCCTTCTAGCTTGACTCAGGACAACACCTATTCCATCTTGACATGTTAGTGTGAAGCTCAAAGGTTTGGTTGAAGTTGAGCAGTACTAACACTGAGGTCTCATACATGGCTTGCTACAACAACTTGAATACATCTTCCCTCTTTTCATCCATAGAAATCCATCCTTCCTCAGCAAATCTGTCAATGGTTTTGCTATGGTGCCATATTTGTGAACAAATCGGCAGTAGTAGCCTATCTGTTGAAAATGAAGGGATTGAGGGTGAAGATAAAAGGCCCAAATAACTCTTTGATTGGCCTATGTACATCCATATCAAGCCCAAAGCCCATATTAAGCTAACCACTAAAGGACGAAATAACGGCTAGTAAGCTAATCACTAATGGACGAAATAACGGCTAGCTCTTGAAATTGAAAGCTATGCTGTTATGTGTTGTACCTAGCTGTTAGAAAAGTAAAATCAACTTGTACCTAGCCGTTAGGATGTTGTATATATATACCCAAGATGTGTAAAGTGAAAAACAAGCTTCTTTATTCTTTCATCAATACTTTCTTTCACACTTCTTTGTTTCTTCAATATTTTTCACATGGTATCAGAGCAGGTTTCATCTCTAATCTAGCTTTTTACCTTTTGTTGCTTTGTTGGTTCTTGGTGTATCAAGACATTCCCCTTCATAGCCAAATTAAAGAATGGAAAGGGAGGGCTCGTCATACAACACCAAGAGCAGAAGTTCCTTCAAGGGAGTTGATAATGATGGTAACACCACCTTGAAACTTACCACATTTCCCTTGAATGGAAAAAATTACTCAATTTGGATCAATCCCGCTGAAAGAGCATTATGTGAAAAACGAGCATTGGGTTTCGTGAATGGAAGAATCACAAAGCCCACAGACACATCAAGTGAAGAATATGAAGATTGGTGTTATAATGACAACTTGGTGTACACATGGATTTTAAATTCCATGGAACCATCCTTGGTAGGTGCATTCTCAAAGGCTGAAACTTCTAAAGCACTTTGGGAGTCTATCAAGAGACAATTTGGTCATCAAGGAAACTTGATGAGAATATACGAGTTGAAGCAGTTCATCAACAATATCAGCCTTAGTGGAGGTGATCCGATAGAATATAACACCAAAATTAAGGAGGCATGGGATGAACTTCAATCATTAAGGCGAATACTACCAACATTGAAGAGGTGGAAAAAAGGGCCAATGAAGATCTTGTGATATCGTATTTGATGGGTTTGGGTTCAGACTACGAAGATCTTCGGAATCACATTCTTAGAATTGAACCTTTGCCTTATTATGACGATGTTGCAAACAAGGTTAATAAAGAGTACTTGCAAAGAAAGATTTTGAATGGGAATTCAAGCAAGGCTGAGAGAGGTAGTTTGGTGGACAACAAGGAAGAAGTCAGGATGGTCCAAGGAGCAAAAGTTAAGGCTAAGTGTGATAAATGTGGACGGATGCACAATCTTAAAGACAAATGCTGGAAGTGTGGGCACTGCAAGATGCTTGGTCATACTAAAGAAAAATGTTGGGTTCTTAATCCACATTTGAGGCCAGTTAACTTCAAGGAAAAGGCGCCACCACAAGGTGCTCAAAATGCAATCGAAAAAGGGAACTCAAAACTCCTTGAGGATTTGGCCAAACTACTTCGGAACCATCTTCCAAGCTCCTCTCAAGGTATGATTTCCAACTCACATTTTAAGTTTGACCCTTGGGTTATTGATTCAGGTGCTACTAATCATATGTTTAGAAATAAAAACATGGCATCTAGAATAGAAACCCTAGGAAACATTAGAAATGTGACAACAGCCAATGGTAGTGAAATACCCATTAAGGGATTAGGAGATATTAAAGTTTTATCCAAGAGAACAAGTGGCCTTTATATGCCAAATTTTTCATCAAATTTGTTGTCCGTTAGTAGAATAACAAAAGACTTAAATTGTCATGTTACCTTTGAACCCAATAAGGTGATATTTCAGGACATGTCAACCGGGAAGAAGATTGGTGAGGGAACCTTACATGACAGCCTATATTTTTTGGATAGTACCAATCAAGCCCTTAGAGTTGAGGAAGACAGTGGACTTCAGAAACTTTGGCATGCAAGACTAGGCCATCCTCCTAGTAACATTCTGTGTAAAATGATTCCGAAAATGAAGTTTAGTGATTTTAAACAATGTAGGGCTTGTAATCTTGGAAAACAGACTAAACTTCCTTTTGTACATTCGGAAACTTGTTATAATGAAATATTTGATCTTGTTCACTCTGATCTATGGACTTCTCCTTTAGAATCTCACAATGGCTTTAGATATTTTGTCACATTCATTGATCACAAGTCGAGATACACTTGGATATACTTGATTAAAAACAAATCAGAGACCTTATCATGTTTTAAAGAGTATGTTTCCTTAATTGAAAATCAACTTGGTAAAAGGATTAAGATTCTTAGGAGCGACAATGGGGGAGAATATACTAGTCACGCCTTTGAGAATTACTTGAGCACTTTGGGGATAGTTCATCAAACGACTTGCCCCTAAACACCTGAACAAAATGGTGTGGCCGAGCAGAAAAATCGGCACATTTTAGATGTAGGAAGGTCACTAATGTTTCATCACAATGTCCCTAAAAGATATTGGAATGAAGCCATTCTCACTGCCATACATTTGATAAATCGTATGCCTTCGAAGTTGTTGAATGGAAAATCTCCTTTGAATTGTTGCATAATAGGCAACCAAACTTATCTTATCTAAAGGTATTTGGCTGTACTTGTTATGTTCATATCCCTAATCATGCTAGAGATAAATTGAGTCATAGGAGTGTAAAGTGCATATTTTTAGGGTATTGCATTGATAAAAAGGGTTATAAATGTTTAGATCCTTCTACGAATGAGAAATTCTTGTCAAGAAATGTTACTTTTCTAGAAAGTGATCCTTACTTTGATAAAGTGAGAAATGAAGGAGAAATGAAAGGGGATCCTCTTCCCCTATCTATTGTAGGTAATCGGTTGAGTTTGTTAAGGAATAACGATCAAATCAATAATGGAGTTAGTTTGAAAGAAAGCGAAAAAGAGGATTTTATCTATGAAGATTCAACACAACAGAATGGTGATATTCATGAACCATTGGAATCAAATGAAGAACAAAACATAGTTAGCGAAAGTCAAAGTGAGGAAACACCTTGTGATGAGAACCCTAATGATCAATTAGTTTTAGAGCATGAAATCCCATTTAGTTCCTCACCGGTGGGTCAAAATGAGAGAGAGTCCGATTCTTCATCACATGATCAAAATTTTCCTCTTAGAAGATCTCAAAGAATTAGGAAGCCTCCATCCGAATGGCAGAAAAATAGGGTATTCTTTTATGGGAACAAAGTCACAGCACATCCTATACAAAATTATTATACCTTAGATAATGTTAAAGAGAGTTATAGAGTGTTTTTAAGCAAATTGGATAGTTTGAAAGAGCCATCTTGCTACAACGAGGCCAAGGACATTCCTATTTGGAGAAATGCCATGGATGAGGAGTTGGAAGCTTTAGTGAAGAATAAGACATGTGAAATTGTTACTCTTCCCCAAGGTAAGAAAACAGTTGGGTGTAAATGGGTGTACAAAACCAAGCTGAAGAGTGATGGTTCCATTGAGAAACATAAAGCTAGATTGGTTGCTAAAGGATTCACTCAAACCTATGGTTTAGATTACACGGAGACATTTGCCCCAGTAGCCAAAATGAACACCATTAGAGTTATTTTGTCCTTAGCCACTAATTATGAATGGGAAATGTATCAAATGGATGTTCGAAATGCTTTTCTCCAGGGGGAATTAGAAGAAGAGGTTTACATGGATATCCCACAAGGATACAACATTAAAGTACCAAAACCGCATGTATGTAAGCTTAGAAAAGCCATTTATGGCTTAAAACAATCTCCTAGGGCCTGGTACTCTAAGTTGTTAGGTGTTTTAACTTCTCAACACTTTAAGGTTAGTAGTGCTGATCACTCTTTATTCATAAAACACTCCAATAATGGTATTACTGTTGTGATAATATATGTGGACGATATCATTATAACAGGGAGTGATACTTTGGGAATAAACAGCACTAAAAGTTATTTAAAGTCTACTTTTGATATTAAAGACCTTGGACACTTACGGTATTTTCTAGGTATAGAGATAGCCCATTCTAATAAAGGGCTATTTCTATCCCAAAGAAAATACACACTTGATCTTTTGAAAGAGACAGGTAAGCTTGGAGGGAAGATAGCATCAACTCCAATTGAAGTACAAGCCAAAAAGAAGGAGGGCAAACCAATTGAAGACATCAAGCAATATCAAAGAATTGTGGGTAAGTTAATCTACTTAACTATTACAAGACCTGACATTTCTTTTGCTGTGAATCAGTAAGCCAATTCATGACTTGTCCAATGACCAATCACATGGAAATGGTGGACACGAATACTCAAATATCTCAAAGGAACTCTAGGACAAGGATTACTAATGAAGAAACATGGACATCACCAAATTTTTGCCTACACGGATGCTGATTGGGCAGGAAGCATTGAAGATCGCAAGTCTACAACTGGATATTGTACTTTTGTTGGTGGGAATTTAGTGACTTGGAAGAGTAAAAAGCAAACCGTGGTGGCCAAATCAAGTGCCGAAGCTGAATATAGAGCAATGGCTTCAACCATCAGTGAATTGATATGGTTGAAGGCATTGGTTGAAGATTTGGGTTTTAATGTCGAGGCACCTATGAAGCTACATTGTGATAACAAATCGGCGATACATATTGCAAACAATCCGGTGTTTCATGAGAGGACCAAGCATATAGAGGTAGATTGTCACTTTATAAGAGAAAAATATTTGAACAAGACAATCTCAATGCCTTATGTCAAGAGCGAAGATCAATTGGCGGACATATTCACCAAACCTCCGAGTATTCAACAACTTCAAAAGTTTGTATGCAAGTTGAACTTGATCAATTTGTTCAAGCCCAACTTGAGAGGGGAGTGTTGAAAATGAAGGGATTGAGGGTGAAGATAAAAGGCCCAAATAACTCTTTAATTGGCCTATGTACACCCATATCAAGCCCATAGCCCATATCAAGCTAACCACTAAAGACGAAATAACGGCTAGTAAGCTAATCACTAATGGACGAAATAACGGCTAGTTCTTGAAATTGAAAGCTATGCTGTTATGTGTTGTACCTAGCTGTTAGAAAAGTAAAATCAACTTGTACCTAGCCGTTAGGATGTTGTATATATATACCCAAGATGTGTAAAGTGAAAAACAAGTTTCTTTATTCTTTCATCAATACTTTCTTTCACACTTCTTTGTTTCTTCAATATTTTTCACACTATCAAGCCTAGAAATCCCCTAAGTTCCATAATGTTCTTAGGAGTCGTCCATGATTGCATAGCTCCTATCTTGCATTGGTCTACTTTCACTCCTTCTTCGGATATGATGTGACCAAGGTATTCAAGTTCCTCTTGCATGAATGTGCGCTTGGATGGCTTGATAATGAAGTGATTTGTTCTTAACACCTCAAGCACCTTTGCTAAGTGTTCTATGTGATCATTATGGTTTCTGGAATAGGCCAAGATGTCATCAAAGAAAACTAATACAAATCTATGTGAATAGGGTTTGAATATGTCATTCATGGCTACTTGAAAGGTGGAGGGTGCGTTGCATAGCCCGAAAGGCATGACTAGATACTCGTAGTGTCCATTATGAGTCTGAAACACGGTCTTCTGCACATCCTCTTCTTTCATGCATATTTGATGATATTTGGCCTTGAGATCTAGCTTGGTAAACAACTTTGCTCCATGTAACTTATCTAGCATATCATCGATTGTTGGGATCGAAAAACGATCTTTCTTTCTAACAAGAAGAACAGGAGAAGAAAGAGGGGAGGTGCTAGGTCAGATAATACCTTATTGTAGCATCTCTTCCACTTCTCTTTCGATCTTATTCTTTTGGAAGTGTGCATACCGGTAAGGTGCTACATTAATCGCCTTGGTTTCATCAATTAATGGGATGGCATGGTCATAATGTCTTGAGGGTGGTAGCCCTTGTGGCTCTCCTAAGACATCTTCGAACTGCTCCAATAGGTTCCTTACTGCCACCAGTATGTTTTCGTGTGTGTTCTGCTCTTCATGATGCTCAGTTGTATTTTCTTCCTTTATGGCCAAGAGAACCGCAAACATTGTGCCCTTTTTTGTATAAACGTTTGAGGGTACTTACCTCATAATGATGTGCTGCATTAATGGTTGATGCCTTCCACATTCAGTCCCTTCCCTTCATTGGAAGTGCATGGCCATGGATTCATAGTAAAACATGATCTTGCATATGGTTTTAAGCCAGGTATTGCCTAAAACCACATCAAGGCCTGCCAAGGCTAACACATGCAGTTCTGCCTCTACCTTGACTCCTTGAATCTATCTGCATTGTTGCTGCCTTGATAACTTACACATACTTTAGCTTTTGTTTGCTTGCCACACTTTCCTCAAAGGCGCAACCTTCTTTGGACATAGCTGGAGTGTTTTGATGAAGTTATGAGTGGCTCCACTATCTATCAATACTATCAATATTTATGGTATTGGACAGCCTTCTCTTAATTTCACTAGTACTTGAGTTCCTTATCCACTTAGGATATGTTTTCCTAAGTCAACAAGTTTTCTAAGACAACTAAAACATTATCAAGATAGACCTTATCCCAATGTTTCCTAATCCTACTAAGAATCTTGGTCTTTCTTGTAATCCATACTTAGACTAGAATTACTAATTTGACTAAACCTTCCTGTCCTTATCTTGTTTCCTACAGCTGCTGGACTTTCTATTGGTATATTCTTCTAGGACTAAGGACTCTCAATGCATATCCTTCTACCCTTAGAATTCTCTTGGCATGACTATCCCATTGCTACTGGACCTCATCATGTGCTTCCTGCTGCTGCTGGAATTCTTCTTGTCATGGGTGTCCTCATTACCTAGAACTTCTCCATGCGTATCCTGCTGTGGCTGGAGTCCTTCTCAGCTTAGATGTCCTTTCTCAATTTGACAAGTCAGATTCTGG
This sequence comes from Xylocarpus granatum, assembly GCA_019650275.1. Lineage (NCBI taxonomy): Eukaryota > Viridiplantae > Streptophyta > Magnoliopsida > Sapindales > Meliaceae > Xylocarpus > Xylocarpus granatum. Next base: position 22,315 of record BNST01002488.1, on the reverse strand, counting down.
CCAGGCTTCGCTTCTGGGCTGGATGCATGCTGTGTCCCAGCTTGTTGCACACATGTTCGGGCCTGTAGCTATCTCTCCTGCTGCTTGGAACCTCTCTTGCATCCTCCTTTGCCACTCACACTCCCTTTGCCTCCTATGGTCCTCAACACGCTGCTGCTCCTATGGGGATGTTCCGGTCCTCCCGGAAGTTTGTCCCGTGGGACTGCCAAATGTGTCCGACTCTATTGCTGCGCCTGCAGGATGTTCTGGTCGCTCCCCGAAGTTTGTCTCAAGCACTACCGAAACACACCCGATGCCTCTGCCATGCTTGCAGGGATGTTCCAATCGCTCCTGGAAGTTTGTTCCATGTAAGGCCCAATGAGCCCGAAGCCTCTGGCACACCAGCAGCGATGTTCTGGTTGCTCAAGAAGTTCGTCCCAAGCACTGCCGAACGGGTCTGACGCCTCTGCTGAGCCTGCGGTGATTTTTCAGTTGGTCCTGAAAGTTCATCCAATACAGCACCAAACACTGTTTCCGTGCCTATGGGGACGATCCAGTTAATCCTGGAAGTTCATCTTGTGCACTGTCAAACACGCTCGGTGTCACTGCCATGCCGCCGGATGTTCCAGTCACTCCTGGAAGTTCATCCCACACAATGCCAAGCGTGCCTAACGCCATTTCCACGCCTGCGGGGATGTTCTTGCTACTCCCAGAATTTCGTCCTGCACACTGCCAAAGAACCTGAAGCCTCTACCACACCCGCAGGGATGTTCTGGTCGATCCCCAAAGTTCATGCCGAGCACTGCCATAAGTGTCCGACAAAGCTGCTGCACCCACTGTGATGTTCCAGTCGCTCTCATAGAAGTTTGCCCCATGCACTGCCAACATGCCCAATGCCTCTGCTGCACCCACGGGGATGTTTTGGTCTCTCTCGGAGTTCTGACCCATGCACTGCCTAATGTGCCTGACATAGCTGCACCACCCGTGGTGCTGTTCTGGTTGCATTCCAACGTTTGTCCCGCAGACTGTCAAAAGTGCCCAATGCCTTTACCATGCCTATGCTGATGTTCTAGTCACTCCCAGAAGTTCGTCCCACTCACTGCCCAATGCGCCTGAGACTGCTTCCAGCAACTCCCAGAAGTTCATCCTGTGCACTGCCAAAATAGTCCAATGCTGCTGCTGCACCTGCGATGATGTTACGGTTGCTCCACCAAGTTTGTCTTGTGCACTGCCCAAGGCACCCAACACTGCTGCCACACCGGCCAGGTTGTTCCAGTTGCTCCTAGAAGTTCGTCCCAAGCACTGCCGAACATGTTTGATGCCTCTGATAAGCCCGTGGGAATTTTTTGGTCACTCACAGAAGTTCATCCCGTGCATTGCCAAATGCACTTGAAGCCACTGCCAAGCCCCATGGGGATTTTCCGGTCACTCCTGGAAGTTCATTCAGCACTCTGCGGGATGCACACTGCCGAATGCATGCAATGCCTCTTCCGTGCCTGCAGGGCTGTTCCGGTCACTCCCAGAAGATTGTCCTGCACACTACCGAACATGCTCGACATATCTATCGTGCCAACAGGGATGTTCCAGTTACTCCCAAAAGTTCATCCTGCACACAGCCCAATGCACAAAAAAGCCTCTGCCGCACTCGGGGGGATGTTTCGATAGCTCCTGGAAGTTCATCCCGTGTACTACAGATCGCGCTAGAAACCTCTGTCGTGCCAATGGAGATGTTCCCGATCACTCACAAAAGTTCTTCTTGCACACTACCCAACGCTCCAAAATTCCCTGCCACATCTGGGAGGATGTTTTAGTAGCTCCCGAAAGTTAGTTCCATGCACTGCTAAACGCACCTGATGCCTCTGCCGCTTCTGTGGGGAGATTCTGGTTGCTCCCCCAAGTTCGTCTTGTGCACTGCCGAACCTGGCATACACCTCTACTATGCCCGCGGGGATGTTCTAGTCACTCTCGAAAGTTCATCCTGAGTACTGCCAAACATGTCCAACGCCTCTGCTGTGCCTGCGTGGATGTTCTGATCGCTCCCCTAAGTTTGTCCCACTTACTGGCAACACACCTGATGCCTTTGCCGCACCTGCAGGGCTGTTTTGGTCTCCCCCAGAAGTTCGTTCCATGCACTGCCAAATGAACCCGAAGCCTCTGCCCCACCCACAGGAATGTTCAAGTTGCTCCAGGAAGTTCATCCTATGCACTGCCCAGCGCATGCGAAGCATCGGATGCACCCGTGGGGATGTTCTGGACATTTCCGAAGTTTGTCCCGTGCACTGCCTAATGTTTCCAATGCTACTGCTGCGCCCACTGGGATCTTCTGGTTGCTCTCGTAAGTTCATCTGATGCACTGCCTAATGCACTCGACACCTCTCCCTTGCCCATTAGGATGTTCCCATCGCTCTCGAAAGTTTGTCCCATGCACTGCTGAATGTGTCCAACGCTGCGCCTGCACCTGCAGGGATTGTCCCAGAAGTTTGTCCCATAGGGGTCCCGATTTCTTGTTCCAACTTTTCTACACCTTAGGGGTTAGCACGACTTCTAAAAACCTCTCCTATCTTGCTGTCCCGTTTGATCCTTGAGTTCTTTTCTCTTATTCTCGTCCCCTAAGCTGTCCTTCAGGATTAATTAATGATAAAATGATATCTGGATAGGCAAGATAACTCTTAGACCTATCTCAACTTGCCTCGGTTGAAGAAGACAACTCTTGACTTCAACCTAAGCTCTTAAGCAAGGAAGACAACTCTTCACCTTGTCTTAAGCCCAAGTTATCTCAAGACAACTCTTAAAAGATAACCGAAATATAAACAAGAATAGAAGCAAGAATGCTAACCTTGATTCTTGATTAATGAATGAAAAATATACAAATTCGGAGCATATCTCCCATGCTCACAAATAATGGGCTGTATTTATAGTATTGGATAGCCTTATCCTAATTCAACTAGTACTTAAGTTCCTTATCCACTTAGGATAAGTTTTCCTAAGTCAACAAGGTTTTCTAAGATAACTAAAACCTTATCAAGATAGACCTTATCCAAATGTTTCCTAATTCTACTAGGATTCTTGGTCTTTCTTGATTGACTAATCCTATTTTGACTAAACTTTCTGTCCTTATCTTATCTTATCTCCTACAGCTGCTGACCTTCATCTTGCTGTTTCCTTCTAAGATTAGGACTTCCATATGGCGTGTCCTTCTGTTCCAAGACTTCTCCTTGATGTGAACATCTTGTTGAAGCTAAACCCTTCATGACATCCTGCTGCTGCTGGAGTTCTTCATGCCGTACACTTCCTTCTCCTGCTCAAATTGCACCATGCGTATCCTGCCAATGCTGGAGTCCTTCTTGGCTTGGATGTCCTGGTCAATTAGGACAAAGTCAGAACCTGGCTGTGCTTCACTGCATGCCGCGTGCAAGCTTGTTGCACACATGTTCTGGCCTGTTGCTGCCTCTCTTGCTGCTTGGCACCTCTCTCGCATCGCTCACGCTCCCTTTGCCTCCTAAGGTCCTCAACAATCCCCCTTTCTTGAGAGACTCACCTTGTCCTCAAGGTGGAAATTAGGGAAACATTGCTGGATATTGTCATAGTCTTCCCATGTTGCTTCATCCTTGGGCGAATGACTCCACCATATGAGTACTCTCCATACTGGCCTTCTATTGCGCCCATAGCTTACTATGCGAAATCCTAAGGCTTCCTTTGGTTGCTGCCCAAGGTGATCTTCCCTGAAAAATGTCGGGCAGTCCCTCATTCACTTGTCTCACATCTCCTATCTTCTTTCTCAACAATGAAATGTGAAACACTGGATGTAGTTTGGAGGTTAACGGTAGTCTTAGGCGATAAGCTACTGCTCCAATACGCTCAACTACCTCATATGGTCCAAAATACTTTCTAGCCAGCTTTGCTGTAGTTGGCTTTCCAGCCTTTATTTTCCTCCTAGGATGGATTTTAAGATAGACATAGTCACCTACCTTAAATTCCATCTTCCTTCCTCCCTTTGTCTGCTTGTCTCTTTCATTCGGTCCCTTGCTTGCTCAAGCTCATGCTTGAGTTTCTTCAAGACCTCATCTCTTGACTGAAGTGCGACATCCACTTCATGTATGCTGCTGTTCCCCATGGTATAACTTGACATTCCCGAGGGTAACCTTCCATATACGGCTTGGTATGGTGTCATCTTGATTGCCGCATGATAGGTAGTATTATACCACAGTTCTGCCCATGGTATGTACTCCTCCCAATCATTTTGATGATCATGGCAAAAACACCTTAAGTACTGCTCTAGGGTTTGATTGGTTACCTCACTTTGGCCATCTGTTTGTGGATGAAAGGTGGATGAGGCGACCAAGTTGCTGCTGAGCTGTGTGAAAAGCTCCTTCCAGAACTTGCTCATGAAAATGGTATCTCTATCAGACAGCATTGTCCGTGGTATGCCATGAAGTCTTACCACATTTTTTATGAACTCTTGGGCTACTTCTTTTGCCGTGTATGGTTGCTTGAGTGGCACAAAGTGTGCACTCTTGCTGAGTCTGTCCACTACGTTAATATCACCATGTAACCCTTGCTATTGGGCATTCCTGTGATGAAGTCCATTGTTAAGTCTTCCCAAACCTGTCCCGTACTGGCAAAGGCTGTAACAACCCCTTGGTCTTGCCACCTTCTGGTTTGGTGCACTGACAAACATCACATTCTAGACTAGCTTTTTGATCTCAGCCTTAAGTCCTTCCCACCAAAAGAATAGCTTGATCCGCATGTAAGTACGGAACCATCCTGAATGTCCTCCTTCCCAGTGAGTTGTGGAAGTGATTCAAGATCTTCCCTCTTAGTCCCGAGTATGTTTGGTACATACACCTGCTGGTTGTGCCAAATATATCCATTCTTAAGGGTGAATTTACTAACCTTAGGGTCAAAATTCTTGATCTTCTCTGTGAGCTCTTGGCTTTGAGGGTCAATCTCTATTGCCTCCTTGATTTCTGTCCATACATTCCACTCGCTCCACTAATGGCAGTGAGGCATGCATCATTAGGCTCACATGCTGTCCACAATGCTTGACCTCCATTGCTTCTGGACAATGCATCTGCCACCTTGTTTTCCTTGCCCAGTTTGTAGATTATTTCATACTCGTATCCCAGCAACTTGACAAGGAACTTTTGCTGCTCCGGTGTGGTAATTTTCTGCTCCATGAGGCTTCTCAAGGGTTGTTGATCTGTAATGATCAGGAATTTCCTCCCAAGAAGGTAAGGTCACCATACCTTGACTGCATGGATGATGGCCAACATCTCCTTGGCGTATACTGACCATTCCTTCTTCATGGGCCCTAAGACTCTGCTCATGTATGCAATAGGTCTTCCGGCTTGACTCAGGACAGCACCTATTCCATCTTGACATGCGTAGTGTGAAGCTCAAAGGTTTGGTTGAAGTCGGGCAGTGCTAACACTGGGGTCTCACACATGGCTTGCTTCAACAACTTGAATGCGTCTTCACTCTTCTTTGTCCATAGGAATCCGTCCTTCTTCAGCAAATCCATCAATGGTTTTGCTATGGCGCCATATTTGCGAACAAATCGGCAGTAGTAGCCCAGTCAAGCCTAGAAATCCTCTAAGTTCTGTGACATTCTTAGGAGTTGGCCATGTTTGCATGGCTCCTATTTTCCATTGGTCTACCTTCACTCCATCTCTAGATATGATGTGACCGAGGTATTCAAGCTCCTCTTGCATGAATGTGCACTTGGATGGCTTGATAATGAAGTGATTTCTTCTTAACACCTCCAGCACTTTTGCTAAGTGTTCTATGTGATCATCATGGTTCCTGGAATAGACCAAAATGTCATCAAAGAAAACTAATACAAACCTGCACAAATAGGGTTTGAAGATGTCATTCATGGCTGCTTGAAAGGTGGAGGGTGCGTTGCATAGTCCGAAAGGGCATGACTAGGTACTCATAGTGTCCACTATGAGTCGAAATGTGTCTTCTGTACATCCTCTTCTTTCATGCATATTTGATGATATCTAGCCTTGAGATCCAGCTTGGTAAACAACTTTGCTCCATGTAACTCATCCAGCATATCATCGATTGTTGGGATCAAAAAAACGATCCTTGACAGTCGCTTGGTTGAGTGCCCGAGTAATTGGTGCAAAACCTCCAAGTTCCGTCTTTCTTTCTAACAAGTAGAACGGGAGAAGAAAAAAGGGAGGTGCTAGGTTGGATAATACCTTGCTGTAGCATCTCTTCCACTTGTCTTTCGATCTCGTTCTTTTGGAAGTGTGCATACCGGTAAGGTGCTACATTAATCGCCTTGGTCTCATCGATTAATGGGATGGCATGGTCGTAATGTCTTGAGGGTGGTAGCCCTTGTGGCTCTCCTAAGACATCTCCGAATTGCTCCAGTAGGTTCCTTACTGCCAATGGTATGTCTTCTGCTGTTCTGCCCTTCATGATGTTCGCTGTGTTTTCCTCCTTTGTGGCCAAGAGAACCGCAAAACATTGTGCCCTTTTTCTGTATAGTCGTTCAAGGGTACTTACCTCACAATGATGCGCTGCATTGGTGGTGGATGCCTTCCACGTGCAGTCCCTTCCCTTCCATTGGAAGTGCATGGCCATGGATTCATAGTCGAACATTATCTTGCCTATGGTTTTAAGCCAAGCATTGCCTAAAACCACATCAAGGCCTGCCAAGGCTAACACATGCAGTTCTGCCTCTATCTTGACTCCTTGAATCTGCATTGCTACTGCCTGGATAACTTGTGCGCACTTGAGCTTCTGTCCGCTTGCCACTCTTACCTCAAAGGGTGCAATCCTTTTCGGACATAGCTGAAGTGTTTTGACCATTTTGTGTTGATGAAGTTATGGGTAGCTCCACTATCTATCAACACCAAAACATTCTTGTCATTTATGGTTGCGAACAACCTCATGGCAGTAGGCTTGGTGGTTGCCCCTACTGCATGCAAGTTGATTTCAGCCTTCTTCCACATGATCAGGGAGTGTTCTGCCTCTGCTTCCTCCTTGCTGTCCATGCGGCTTTCTTGTTCTTCCTCACTGCTTTCCTCTGTGTTCTTCATCACTTACCACTTCAATGATGTTGAACAGCCCTTTCTTGCACTTGTGGCCAACTTGCCACTTATCATTGCACCTAAAACATAGGCCTCTTTCGATTCTTCTGTTGATCTCTTCGGTTGATAGTTTGAGAGGGTCTTTTGTTTTTGAGGGTGCTGTCTTACTTGATGAGGATGCCTTACCTAGTTTGTCCGAGGGTTTGATGACCTTGGTTGTGCTGCGGGTGATGCTTCTCCCATCGTTGATGAGTCTTGCCAACCGAATGCACTGAGTGAGAGAGTTTGGATCCCTCATCTTCACTTCTTGGCTTAGCCAAGGTACAAGGCCGTCTAGAAAAGTGCCAATTAGTGCACTATCTGGCCAATGTCCTACCAATTCAGCCAACCTCTGAATTCTTCAAGGTAGCTTTCTAGAGATCCCTCTTGCCTAATCTTGGCAAGCTGTCCCTCGTAGTTTGTCATGCTAGACGGGCCAAATCTGTTCACTAACTCTTGTCGTGAACCTTGTCCAGCCTATCCTTCTACCTTCTCTGCCATAGGTGGACTAAAGTCAACACTGCCATTTGTTGTCTCTCCCACATAGGTGAAATAAAATTCAGCAATTGGATATCCATTCAGTTGGATCTCCCTTCTCAAAGTAGGGAACTCAATTTTTACCTTAGGCCGTGTGTAATGGCTTGGGCTGTCATAGTGCCAATCCTCCCTCCTTGTGGTGCACCATGGTTCTACCTCAGGATGATTCTACACCCTTCTTGGTTGCCATGATGTGGGCCTTCTGTCCAGCCCTTCCACATCATTGCTATAATCATTGTAGCGATCATGGGGTAGGTGTTCATTTTGTGAAGTCTCTCTCCTACTTCCCAATCTCATGTGCCTTCTCCCCTTTTCTTGAGAGGGAACTTGCTCCAGGTCTGAGTCATCTCATGCAGTTGGTGCCAAGTGATCTTTGATTGGAGCCTCCTAGATGTTTGTGGTAGGTTTCTACTCCTGGCCTGCTCGGTTTGAACTTGTTTTCGGCCACTTGGGGTGTCTCTCTTTCAATTGTTCAAGAGAATGAATGATAGATAATAGTTAGTGTTTGATATCACCTACCTGGTCATTAATCATATGCAGGTTCCTCTCCAAGGCAAAGATTCTTCTGCGGTCGGTGACTGAGAAGTCTTCCCTGATCTGTTCTTGTAGTGTGGGTAAATACTGCTTAGATGATATGGTTACCATGATGCCTTTCAATTGAATGGTGTCTGTGTTGATCTCTCAACAAAAGCACCAATTTGTTAGGGTCCCGATTTCTTGTTCCAACTTTTCTACACTTTAGGGGTTAGCACGACTTCTAAAACCTCTCCTAACTTGCTGTCCCATTTGATCCTTGACTTCTTTTCATTGATTCTCATCCCCTAAGCTGTCCTTCAGGATTAATTAATGATAAATAGATATGATGGATTGGCAAGACAACTCTTAAACCTATCACAACTTGCCTTGGTTGAAGAAGACAACTCTTGACTTCAACCTAAAGCTCTTAAGCAAGGAAGACAACTCTTCACCTTGACTTAAGCCCAAGTTGTCTCAAGACAACTCTTAAAAGATATTTAAACTATAAACAAGAATATAAGCAAGAATGCTGAAGCTTGATTCTTTGATTAATGAATAAAAACTTACAAATTCGGAGCATATATCCATGTTAACAAATAATAGGCTGTATTTATAGTATTGGACAGCCTTATCCTAATTTAACTAGTACTTAAGCTCCTTATCCGCTTAGGATAAGTTTTCCTAAGTCAACAAGGTTTTCTAAGACAACTAGAACCTTATCAAGATAGACGTTATCTAAATGTTTTCTAATTCTACTAGGATTCTTGGTCTTTCTTGATTTACTAATCCTATTTTGACTAAACCTCTTTGTCCTTATCTTATCTTATCTCCTACAGCTGCTGGCTTTATCTTGCTGTTTCCTTCTAAGATTAGGACTTCCATATGGTGTGTCCTTCTGTTCCAAGACTTCTCCTTGACGTGAACATTTTGTTGAAGCTAAACCCTTCATGACGTCCTACTGCTGCTAGAGTTCTTCCTGCCATACACTTCCTTCTCCTGCTCGAATTGCACCATGCGTATCCTGCCAATGCTGGAGTCCTTCTTTGCTTGGATGTCTGTGGTCAATTAGGACAAAGACAGAACCTGGCCCTGCTTCACTGCATGCTCGTGTGCAAGCTTGTTGTACGCATGTTCTGGCCTGTTGCTGCCTCTCTTGCTGCTTGGTGCCTCTTTCGCATCCACTCACGCTCCCTTTCCCTCCTAAGGTCCTCAACACAAACGTGCCCAATGCTGCTGCAGTACCCACAGGGATGTTAAATAGCTCTCAGATGTTTGTTCCATGCACTGCATATCGCGCTCGAGACCTCTGCCACACCTGCGGGGATTTTGTAGTCGCTCTTAGAAGTTCATCCCGCTCTCCGCCAACAGGCCAGAAGCCCCTGCCACACTCGAGGTGATATTCTGGTAGCTTCCAGAAGTTCCTCCTGTGCATTGCCAAATGCGCCCGATGTCGCTACTGTACTTGCAGGAATGTTCAGGTCACTTCCAAAAGTACATCCTGTGCACTGGCGAACGTGCCTGACATAGCTACGGTGCTGTTCCGGTTGCTCTCCGAAGTTCATCTTGCACACTGCCAAACAAGCTTGATGTCTCTACCGCACCCATGGTGATGTTATGGTCACTCCTGGAAGTTCATCCCGCGCACAGTCCAATGCACTGAAAGCCTCTGCCATGCCCAGGGGGATGTTTCGATAGCTCTTGGAAGTTCATCCTGTGTACTGCAGATCGCGCTTGAAACCTCTGCCGTGCCAGTGGAGATGTTCAAGTCGCTTGCAAAAGTTTGTGCTGCACACCGCGCCCATCGCCCAACACGGCGGAAGCCCCTGTTGCACCCGGAGGGATGTTCGGGTAGCTCTTGGAAGTTCATCCCATGCACTACTGAGTGCGCTTGACACCTCTGCTGCTCCCATGGGGATGCTCCAGTCGCTACCCAAAGTTTGTCCCATGCCCTGCCAAACCCACCTGATACCTCTGCCTTGTCCATGTGGATGTTCCGGTTGCTCCCGGAAGTTCGCCCCAAGCACTGCCGAATGCAACCGACGCCTCTATCGTGCCCGCGTGGATGTTTTGGTTGATCCCAAATGTTTGTGCCACACACTGCAGACGTACCCAACGACTCTGCCATGTTGAGTGGATGTTTTGGTCTCTCCTAGAAGTTTGTTCTACACACTGCCCAATGAACCTGAAGCCTCTACCATGCCTGTAGGAATGTTCCAGTCACTTCCAAAAGATCGTCCCATGCACTGTACAACGGGCCCAAAGCTTATGCCGCACTTACGGGGATGTTCCAGTCGCTCCCAGAAGTTCATACACACACTGCCGAATGCACATGACGACAGTGCTGCGCCCACAGGGATGTTCCGGCCACTTAGAGAGTTTGTCAAGCGTGCTGCCGAACATGCCCGATGCCTCTACTGTACTTGCAGGGATGTTCTTGTCACTCCCAGAAGTTCGTCCCGTGCACTGCTGAATGTGTCTGACGCCGCTGCCGTGCTCCCTGTGATGTTCCGGTCGCTCCTGGAAGCTCGTCCGGTGCGTTGTCAAATGCACACAACCAGGCTGCTGCGCCCACAGGAATCATTTGGTCGCTCCCTGAAGTACGTCCCGCGCCCTACCCAAATGTTGAGAACCTATGTATGAAGGAAAGGCAATGGGCAGAAAACGGGGCAACAAAGGAGAGCATGGGCCAGAAAATATGAATAACAAGAGTAGCAACAGAAAGTATGCAGCCCAGCAGTAAAGCCCAACCAGTATTTGACTTAATGCTAATTAATGTAGGACACTCATGATGAGTTCCAGTAGCAATAGGATAAGCACGACAAGAAGAATTCTAAGGGCAGAAGGATATGCATTCAAAGTCCTAGTCCTAGAAGGATAAGTCAAGAGGAAGTCCAGCTGCTGTAGAAAACAAGATAAAGTAGGAATTCTAGTCTAGGTAGAAATTCAAGAAAGACCAAGAATCCTAGTAGGATTAAGACACAAAGGATATGGTCTATCTTGATAATGTTTTATTTGACTTAGAAAAGCTTGTTGACTTAGGAAAACATATCCTAAGTGGATAAGGAACCTAAGTACTAGTTAAATTAGGATAAGGCTGTCTTAGGACTATAAATACAGCCCATTATTTGTGAGGAGGAAATAAGCTACGAATTTTGTTATTTTCTCATTCATTAATCAAGAATCAAAGGTAAGCATTCTTGCTTCTATTCTTGTTTATATTTCGGTTATCTTTAAGAGTTGTCTTGAGATAACTTGGGCTTAAGTCAAGGTTAAGAGTTGTCTTCCTTACTTAAGAGCTAAGGTTGAAGTTAAGAGTTGTCTTCTTCAACCAAGGCAAGTTGTGATAGGTTTAAGAGTTGTCTTGCCTATCCAACATATCTTTATATATATATTAGTTAACCCGAAGGACAGCTTAGGGGATATAAAATAAGAAAAGAACTCAAGAATCAAACGGGACAGCAAGTTAGGAAGGATTCTAGTAGGCGTGCTGACCCCTAAGGTGTAGAAAAGTTGGGGAAAAAAATCGGGACCCCAACACCAAAGCACTAGAAGCCTCTGCCACACACAGCAGGATGTTTTGGTAGCTCCTAGAAGTTCTTCCTTCGCACTACCGAGTGTGCCTAACACCACTGCCATGCCTGTGGGTACATTCTGGTTGCTCCTGGAAGTTCGTCCCACACACTGCCGAACGTGTCCAATGTCGTTGCTATACCCGCAGGAATGTTCTGGTTGCTCTTGGAAGTTCGTCCAGCGCACTGCCGACTATGCCTGATGGCTCCGCCATGCTCTGGGATGTTCCACTCGCTCCCGGGAGTTCATCCCCAAGAACTACCAAACATGTCTGATGCCTCTGCCAAGCCCACAGAGATTTTATGGTCGCTCCATGAAGTTCGCCCCACGCATTGTCAAACACGCACAACGCCGCTGCCCCACCTGCGGGAATGTTCTAGTCGCTCCCAGCAGTTCGTCTCACGCACTGCCAAACACGCCTTATGCATCTGCCGTGCCGGTGAGGATGTATCGGTCACTCTCGGAAGTTCATCCCGAGCATTGCCGAACGCACCCAACACCTCTGCCGTACCCACCGGGATTTTTCAGTCGCTCCCAAAAGTTCATCCTGTACATTGCTCAACGAGCCTGACACCACATCTGTGCCCACGAGGATGTTCTGGTAGCTCCCAAATTTTGTACCGCACACTGCAGAACACGCCTGATACCTCTGCCACACCCATGGGGATGTTCCTGTCACTCTTGGAAGTTCATTCCCCGCACTGCCAATGAACCGAAGCCCCTATCATGCCCTCAGAGACGTTCCGATTGCTCTAGGAAGTTCATCCCACACATGGTCGAACATGCCCGATGCCTCTACCATGCCCGCGGAGATGTTCTAGTGACTCCGGCAAGTTCATTTTGAGCACTGCCGAACACGCTTGATGCCTCTGCCACACCTGTCAGTATTTTCCAGTCGCTCTCAGAAGTTCTCTGTGCGCACTGTCCAATGCAACCAATGCTGCTTCCATGCATGCGAGGATGTTCAAGTAGCTACCCAAAATTTGTACCACGCACTGCCAAACACCCCTGACCCATGTACCAAGCCCACGGGGCTGTTTCGTTCGCTCCCAAAAGTTTGTCTGGCGCACTGCCAAACGAGCCCGAAGCTTCTGCTGCGCCTGCTGGGATTTTTCGATCACTCACATAAGTTCAACCCGTGCACTGCCAAAAGTGTCCAACGCTGGTGCCGCACATACGGGGATTTTTCGGTCTCTCCTGGAAGTTCATCCTGCTCACTGTCCAAAGCACCAAAAGCCTCTGCCGCACCCGAGGGAATGTTCCGATAGCTCCTGGAAATTCATCCAGAGCACTGCCAAAAGCGTATAAAGCCGCTGCCACACCTGCAGGGATTTTTCGGTCACTCCCTAAAGTTTTTCCCCTGCATTGCCAAAAGTGTCCAAAGCTGCTGCCACGCCTGCAGGGATGTTCCAGTCACTCCTGAAAATTTGTCCCACGCACTGCCTAAAGCACCGGAAGCCTTTGCTGTGCCCAGGGGGATGTTCCAGTAGCTCCCGGAAGTTCATCCCACGCATTGCCAAATGCGTATGATGCCACTGCTGTGCCCGCTTGGATATTACAGTCACTCCCGGAAGTTTGTCCCCTCGCACTGCCGAATGCACCTTACTCTGTTGCCATGCCCACAGGGATATTCCAGTCGCTCCTGGTAGTTTGTCCCATGCAATGCCAAACAGTTGAGGACCTTAGGAGGCAAAGAAAGCATGATCGAATGCATGCAAGGTGCCAAGCAGCAAGAGAGGCAGAAACAGGCCAGAATGTGTGCGCAACAAGCCTGCACAGCAGCAAGCAGTGAAGCACGACCAGGTTCTGACTCTGTCCTAACTAACTGCAGAAATCCAAGCCAAGAAGAACACCAGCATTGGCAGGACACGTATTGATATGCCTCAAGGATCTTCAATGGTGAATCAAGATCTAATGGGTATATTTTTTTAGGGTTTTATGGATGGAAAAAGGTGCTGGTATGTAGTATAGTTGTTGGGTGGATGAAAATTCGTAATTGGAGTAAGTTACTGGGTCTGTAGGGGTGTTTTAAGAAAGCGGAAGGATTATGTACGAATTTTGAAGTAGGAATGTGATAGGGATAGCCTATGAAAAGTTTAATAGGAGAAAACTAGTTAATCAAGTTTGATAAGATCAAATCGCCACAAACAAGATTACTAGGTTGATTCGCCACACTCTAAGATAGAAAGAAGGAAGAGTGATAAGAATCGATAGATAATTCGCCACTAAACAAGGAATTTGTTTAGATAAGAATTTGGATGCAACGAAGCAAAATTCCGCTTATTTCTCAAAACTGTTTAATTACAAGCACTAATGCCGTATTTATAGTAATGACAGCCTTTCCATGTCTAACTTATACTAAAACGCCTAATTCATCTATGATAAGGATTCCTAAGTAAATAAGGACTACTAAGTCATCTAGATTTCTATGAAGATAAGCCTAATATATCGGGTTCCTAATCCTATGTAAAACCCTACTTAATCTCAAACTCCTTGCCTAGTGATATTTTCTGCTGCTGCTGGAATTCTTCTTGGCATGGATATCCTTTGTTAATGAGGATTAATCTTTCTTGGATGGCAGTAACTTCATTTTCATGATTGAGCACATCATCCTCCCCTTGTTGAATTGGATTTGCCCTCAAATCCTTCTCCTCGGTGTCTTTGAAATCATCTTCTAAGTAAGGAGAAAGGTCCCTGACATTGAATGTAGTAGAAATATTATAATCTCCTGGCAATTCAATCTTATAAGCATTATCATTCACCTTGTCAACAACTCTAAAAGGACCATCAGCCCTTGGCATTAGTTTTGATTTTCTTTGTGTTGGAAACCTTTCCTTGCGTAGGTGAATCCAAACTAAATCTCCTGGTGCAAACTGAATTCTTGTTCTCCTTTTATTTGCTAACCGTGCGTATTCTTCATTTTTCTTTTCAAATTCAATTTTATCCTTTTGAATCTGTTGTGGATTAAGAGGCGCTAACACAATCTTTCTGCCATCCTTAACAAAGGAATATGTATTCTTATAACCATCATGAAAAGCTCTCCTATCATACTGCCAAGGTCTTCCCAGTAAAAGATGACTTGCATCCATAGGGACGACATCACACAACACTTCATCTTTGTATCTACCAATTGAAAAAGGCACCAAAACTTGCTGAGTAACCTTCACATCACCATTATTATTTAGCCACTGTAATCTATAAGGTTGGGGATGTTTTAGAGTAGCTAAATTTAGTTTTTCTACCAAGGTAGTGGAAGCCACATTTGTACAACTACCTCCATCAATTATAACACCACACACCTTATTCTGAATTGCACACCTTGTATGGAAGATATTCTTACGCTGCTCATCTTCCGTTTTTGCTTGTGTAGTCATGGTGCGGCGAACTACAAGCATTTCTCCAATTTCAGCATGTTCTTCTTCTTCCTCGTCGTCTTCTATTCCCTTTTCTTCTGTAACCTCGTCTTCACTCTCTAATTCTCCTTGGGAGTCCGTAAGCACCATTACTCTCCTATTTGGACATTCAGAAGCGATATGCCCATGTCCAAGGCATTTAAAGCATTTAATGTCTCGGCTCCTTTTTAGAGGAATGGTTTCTGCCACCTTCTCTTTTCCTTTATCAATAGCTACTACCGACTTGCTAGGATCACTTTTTTCTACTGACTTTGCTATCTCCTTTGAAAGGGAAGTCGAATAAGTAGATGAGGAATTTATATTTTTGGTAGAACCTGATCTATACACTCCCCTCATTAGTTGTCTCTCCACCTTGATAGCAAGTTTAATCACATCTTGCAAAGAAACATATGGTTGCAATTCTGCCCTACTTGCAATTTCATACTTTAACCCGCCAAGGAACCTTGCAATCGTTAGTTCTTCTGGTTCTTGCAAGTTACATCTCATCATAAGCATCTCATACTCTTTGACATAATCTTCCACACACATGCCCCCTTGCCTTAAACTTTGAAGCTTAAAGTACAGTTCTTGTTTGTAATATTCTGGCAAAAATCTTCTCTCCATTAATCTCTTCATGACTCTCCAACTTGTCACCTCACCTAAACCTTCTCTTCTTCGCCTAGTTTTCTCGTTTTCCCACCATAAATTGGCATAATCATTGAATTCAAGAGCTGCCAACTTGCACTTTCTTGGTTCAGAATAATCATAGTACTCAAATACTTTCTCTACTTTTTGCACCCATTCTAAGTACTCCTCGGGTGAACTTGTTCCTCGAAATGCCGGAATCTTTAGCTTAACATCAATTCCATTATCCCTTATATTTCTTCTCTGCCATCGTCTCTCCCCAGCTTCATCATCTATTTCTGGCTCATCAAGCTCATCCTCTTCATAATACTCAGGCCCTCTAGTTGCTCGCTGCCCTTGTCGTTCATGTCTTCTGGGTTGTGGCTGAATGGTATTCCTTTCTACGGCTTGAATTAAACGGTCAATTTGCTCCCTCATCTCTGCTTGCTGGTGTTCAAGTGCTAGGATCTTAGCTTGATCCAAACTCAATCCTTTTGGAACATGAGGAGTTACTTCTTCTCCAGACATAATTCGTCCTGAAATTTTCAAGTGAATGAATTTCTTGATTCAAAGAGGCTCTGATACCAACTGATGTGCCTCAAGGATCTTCAATGGTGAATCAAGATCTAATGGGTATATTTTTTTAGGGTTTTATGGATGGAAAAAGGTGCTGGTATATAGTATAGTTGTTGGGTGGATGAAAATTCGTAATTGGAGTAAGTTACTGGGTCTGTAGGGGTGTTTTAAGAAAGCGGAAGGGTTATGTACGAATTTTGAAGTAGGAATGTGATAGGGATAGCCTATGAAAAGTTTAATAGGAGAAAACTAGTTAATCAAGTTTGATAAGAGAAGTCTTGGAATGAAAGGACACACCATAATGGAAGTCCTAATCCTAGAAGGAAATGGCAAGATGAAGGTCAGCAGCTGTAAGAGAGGAGATAAGATAAGGATAGAAAGACTTAGTCAAAGTAGGAATTCCAGTCTAAGTAGGAATTCAAGAAAGACCAAAAATCCTAGTAAGATTAGGTCTAAGTGGGATAAGGTCTATCTTGATAATATTTTAGTTGACTTAGAATACCTTGTGGACTTAGGGAAACATATCTTAATTGGATAAAGAACCTAAGTACTAATTGAATTAGGAAAATGCTATCTAAATACTATAAATACAACCCATTATTTGTGAGGAAGAGATATGCTCTAAATTTTGTATAGTTCTCATTCATAATCAGAATCAAGGTTAGCATTCTTACTTTCATTCTTGTTTATATTTTGGTTATCTTTTAAGAGTTGTCTTGAGATAACTTGGATTTAAGTCAAGGTGAAGAGTTGTCTTCCTTGCTTGAGAGCTTAGGTTGAAGTCAAGAGTTGTCTTCTTCAACCAAGGCAAGTTGTGATAGGTTTAAGAGCTGTCTTGCCTATCCAATATATCCTTTATGTATTAGTTAATCCCAAAGGACAACTTAGGGGAGGAAAATCCAAGAAAAAAAACTCAAGAATCAAACGGCACAACAAGTTAGGAAGTTTTTAGTATGTGTGCTGACCCCTAAGGTGTAGAAAAGTTAGGGGAAGAAATCGGGACACCAACACGAATGTGTCCAGCGTCGCTGCCGCACCATGGGGATGTTTTAGTGTCTCCCGGATGTTCATCCCGTGCATTGTCGAATGTGCACGAAGCATCTGCTATGCCTGCAGGGATATTCCGGTTGCTTCCAATAGTTCATCCTGTGCACTGCTAAACGTGTCCAACGTCCCTACCGCGCCCATGGGAATGTTTCAATCGCTCCTGAAAGTTAGTCTCATGCATTACCCAAAGCACCAGAATCCTTTGCCGCGCCTGGGGGGATGTTCTGGTAGCTCCTAAAAGTTCATCCCATGCACTGCTGAATGCTCATGATGCCACTACTGTGCCTGTCGGGATCTTCCGGTCACTTCTGTATGTTTGTCCCACACACTAGCGAATGTGCCTGACACAGCTGCGGTTCTTGTGGGGATCTTTTGACCACTCCTGTAAGTTCATCCCACACACTACCAAATGCGCCCAATGCCTCTGTGTTGAGAACCTAAGTATGAAGGAAAGGCAATGGGCAGAAAATGGGGCAACAAAGGAGAGCATGGGCCAGAAAATGTGCATAACAAGAGTGGCAACAGAAAGTATGCAGCCCAGCAGTAAAGCCCAACCAGTATTTGACTTAATGCTAATTAATGTAGGACACTCATGATGAGTTCCAGTAGCAATAGGATAGTCGCGACAAGAAGAATTCTAAGGGCAGAAGGATATGCATTCAAAGTCCTAGTCCTAGAAGGATAAGCCAAGAGGAAGTCCAGCTGCTGTAGAAAACAAGATAAAGTAGGAATTCTAGTCTAGGTAGGAATTCAAGAAAGACCAAGAATCCTAGTAGGATTAGGACACAAAGGATATGGTCTGTCTTGATAATGTTTTATTTGACTTAGAAAAGCTTGTTGACTTAGGAAAACATATCCTAAGTGGATAAGGAACCTAAGTACTAGTTAAATTAGGATAAGGCTGTCTTAGGACTATAAATACAGCCCATTATTTGTGAGGAGCTCATAAGCTACGAATTTTGTTATTTTCTCATTCAATAATCAAGAATCAAGGTTAGCATTCTTGCTTACTTTCTTGTTTATATTTCGGTTATCTTTTAAGAGTTGTCTTGAGATAACTTGGGCTTAAGTTAAGGTTAAGAGTTGTCTTCCTTGCTTAAGAGCTAAGGTTGAAGTTAAGAGTTGTCTTCTTCAACCAAGGCAAGTTGTGATAGGTTTAAGAGTTGTCTTGCCTATCCAACATATCTTTATATATATTAGTTAACCCGAAGGACAGCTTAAGGGGATATAAAATAAGAAAGGAACTCAAGAATCAAACGGGACAGTAAGTTAGGAAGGATTTCAGTAGGTGTGCTGACCCCTAAGGTGTAGAAAAGTTGGGGAAAAAAATCAGGACCCCAACAAATTGGTGCTTTCGTTGAGAAATCAGCACAACCACCAGTTTATAAGAAGCACAATCACCCTACAAATTAGTGCTCTAGTTAAGACAGCAGCACAAACACCAATCAATTGCAAGGCATCGAGGTTACCATGTCATCTCGGCAGCATTCACCCTCACTACAGCAGCAAACTAAGGAGGACTTTGGAAGAATTCTGACCTTAGAGAGGAACCGACGCTTACTCAATGACCAGGTAAGTGATATCAAACATCAATTATCTTCTATCATCCATTCTCTTGAGCAATTGAAGAAAGACACACCACGAGTGGCTGGAAAACAAGTCAAAACTGAGAAAGCCAGGAGCAGTATACTGCCACAGCAACCTAGAAGGCTGCATTCGGAGGAAGATTTTCACCATGAGCAACTTCCCTCTCAAGAAAGGGGGAGAGTGCACATGAGTCTAGGGTGCAGAAGGGAGGTGCCACCGAATTTGCACCAGCCCCATGACCCCTATGATGAATACAGCGATGATGAGGTCTTGGATCGAAGGCCAACAATGTGGCAACCAAAGAGAATGCAAAGTTGTCATGAGGTAGAACTGTTGGCAGACAAATAGGAGAGAGGAATGGAAACACTACGACAGCCCAAGCCACTACACTAAGCCTAAGGTAAAAATCGAATTCCCAACCTTTGAGAAAGGGGATCCAACCGAATGGATCTCCAAGGCTGAGTTCTATTTTGAGAAACAAGGTGTTGAGAGGGGTGAAAGGGTTGATTTTGCATCCTGTCACCTATGCGGGAGAGCCAACCAATGGTGGCATCAACTTAAGGCTACCTATGGCCAAGAAGGTAGAAGGATTGGCTGGACAAAGGTTCACACAAGAATTGATGGACAGATTTGGCTCCTCCAGCATCACCAATATTTGCTCCGAGTTTGATGGGAATCAAGTATTTCCTTCATCAAATTCTAAGAGTGCTGCACCAGTTCAGAACTTAGAATTCTCATCTCTGCCTCCTGAGATGCCAATCTGGAGAACAAATGAAGATGTTTCATCACCAACAATTCCAGTTGATGGCAATGGAGGAAAAGAATTATGCACAGGAGATGCATATGCACTTCCAGATGATTGTGACGCTAAGGACACAAGTGTTCCAGGACAGGACTTGGTGTGCTCGAATGCCAAGATAAAGATGCAGATGTCTTGTGATGAGTCGAATAATACATCTACCAAACATGCTGATTCATCTATTCAGATCAAAGGACTTGCTGATCTTTTACGGACAGATTCACAAGCTGCAAGAGATCAGACCTTTAGACCATTCATTGGTCAAACTGCAGCGAAAAATATGCTTAGCATACAGCAAGCTTTACAAGGCACAAATATTGATCAAAAGCCATCATCTGCACCTGTTTTAGACCCTCAATTCCCTGGACAGAATGAGGATTATTTGGGTTGCAGCTTGAACACTGAAGATCCAGACATTCCATGCAACAGGTCAGGTGCTCTGGACAGCAACCCCATTGCCAGCACAAATGCCCAAAGCCGCATGGACAACGAGGAGGAAGTAGAGTCAGAACACTCCCTAGATCATGCAGAAGAAGGCGAAATCAATTTGCATGCAGTAGAGGCAACCACCAAGCCTACTGCCATGAGGTTTTTCGCAACCATTAATGGCAAAAACGTTTTGGTGTTGATAGATAGTGGAGCTACTTATAACTTTATCAACACAAAACTGGTCAAAACACTCCAGCTATGTCCGAAAAAGATTGCACCATTTGCGGTAAGAATGGCAAGCGGGCAGAAGCTCAAGTGTGCACAAGTTATCAAGGCAATAGCTATGCAGATTCAAGGAGCCAAGATAGAGGCAGAACTGCATGTGTTAGCCTTGGCAGGCCTTGATGTGGTTTTAGGCAACGCTTGGCCTAAAACCATAGGCAAGATAATGTTCAACTACCAATCCATGGCCATGCACTTCCAATGGAAGGGAAAGGACTGCACATGGGAGGCATCCACCACCAATGCAGCGCATCATTGTGAGGTAAGTACCCTTGAACGATTATACAGAAAAAGAGCACAATGTTTTGCAATTCTATTGAACACAAAAGAGGAAAACATAGCCAAACATCTTACACACGAAGACATACCAAGAGGAGTAAGGGATCTTTTGGAGCAATTCGGAGATGTCTTAGGAGAGCCACAAGGACTACCACCCTCAAGACATTACGACCATGTCATCCCATTAATCGACAAAACCAAAGCGATTAATGTAGCACCTTACCGGTATGCACACTTCCAAAAGAATGAGATCGAAAGACAAGTGGAGGAGATGCTATAGCAAACAACTATCAAAGATCTTTTTCTGATCCCAACAATTGATGATATGCTGGATGAGTTACATGGAGCAAAGCTGTTCACCAAGCTAGATCTCAAGGCGGGATATCATCAAATATGCATGAAAGAAGAGGACGTGCAGAAGATAGCATTTCGGACTCATAGTGGACACTACGAGTACCTAGTCATGCCCTTTCGATTATGCAATGCACCCTCCACCTTTCAAGCAGCCATGAACGACATCTTCAAACCTTACTTGCACAAGATTGTTTTAGTTTTCTTTGATGACATTTTGGTCCATTTTAGGAACCATAATGATTGCATAGAACACTTAGCAAAAGTGCTAGAAGTGTTAAGAAGAAATCATTTTGTCATCAAGCCATCCAAGTGCACATTCATGCAAGAGGAGCTTGAATACCTTGGTCACATCATATCCGAAAAAGGAGTGAAGGTAGACCAATGAAAAATAGGAGCCATGCAAACATGGCCAACTCCAAAGAATGTCACAGAACTTAGAGGATTTCTAGGTTTGATAGGCTACTATTGCCAATTTGTTCACAAATACGGTGCCATAGCAAAACCACTAACAGATTTGCTAAAGAAAGATGGATTCCTATGGACAGAGAAGAGTGAAGACGCATTCAAGTTGTTGAAGCAAACTATGTGTGAGACGTCAGTGTTAGCACTGCCTGACTTCAACCAAACTTTCGAGCTTCACAATGACGCATGTCAAGATGGAATAAGTGTTGTCCTGAGTCAAGCTGGAAGACCTATTGCATACATGAGCAGAGTCTTAGGGCCCATGAAAAAGGAATGGTCAGTATACGCAAAGGAGATGTTAGCCATCATCCATGCAGTCAAGGTATGGCGACCTTACCTTCTTGGGAGAAAATTCTTGATCATTACAGATCAACAACCCTTGAGAAGCCTCAGAGAGCAGAAAACTACCACACGAGAGCTGCAAAATTTCCTTGTCAAGGTACTGGGATACGAGTATGAAATAATCTACAAACCTGGCAAGGAAAACAAGGTGGCAGGACATTGTCCAGAAGCAATGGGAGGGTCAAGCGTTATGGACAGTATGTGAGCCTAATGACGCGTGCCTTACTACCATTAGCAGAGCAAAGTGGAATGTATGGACAAAAATCAAAGAGGCAGTGGAGATTGATCCTCACAGACAAGAGCATGCTAAGAAGATTAAGAATTTTGACGTTAAGGTTAGTAAATTCACCCCTAAAAATGGATATATTTGGCACAAATAGCAGCTGTATGTACCAAACATACCGACACTAAGGGAGAAGATATTAAATCACTTCCAAACCTCACGGGAAGGAGGACAT